>JAECWN010000244.1:0-56316 GCA_018150725.1 Drosophila quadrilineata | reverse complement strand
TTTATAAATTAAGTTCTTATCACTTAAGAGAATCTAATGAATGTATATTACACGCTGTTAACCGCTTATGTACCCGCCACCCCCCCCTGTTAACACTCATAATGTTAAAGAGACAGTGCAACGTACAGCATCGCAATTAAACACTTACAAATTGAATAACGAAGTGCAAAGTCGTGTTTTAATTCGAGAAGCATCCCAGATCCCAAGATCTATCAAGTCCGCTATTCGAACAAGTTGTCGAGTGTCAATTGCACTATTTCATAAATATTTGACATTGGTCAAACATTTTAGCGCCCCCGGGTGGACTATTTGGATTGAGGCTCTTGGAGTTTGGATCTGGAACCTTTCATTGGAAGGATTGGAACTGGACAGTGGATTCTCTTCGTACTTCATCTATACGGAATTCTATGATGCATTGCAACCATATCAAGGGATGTAACCAGGTAACGAGTGTCAAATAATTATTGCGCGCAAGTATGTATGTAACTTTCTGTGCTTATACGATATCGTTGGTGACATACACATTTGATAAAGTGACATACTTACACATTCAGTGTGCCGCATTTAACTTATTTGCACTCGAATATTGAATAAAGAAATTCCGATTAAGTGAAATGGATGTGAACATAAATAATATCACAACGAGAGTAGAGCTGAAATATATAAATTGTTAACAAGAATACCTGCATACATATGTATGTATGTACTCCATTGCATTCATTACTACTGCACTCCGTTTATCATTCAACGGTGCTTGATCCGTTATCTTTTCGCTTCTCTATTTCTCTGCTTTGCAAGAATCGCGCGCTATCGGTTCAGCTGGAGTCAGTAAATTGCATTGTATTTTTGTTGTATCTAAATCGTTGACCTCGCTGGCCAAACTTGCATGAATTCCATTCCATTTTCTTTGCTGTCTTTGCACTGCGATATTCCTGTACTCTGGTTTGCGCTATTGGAGCCGCCGGTGATTAACTCAAGCAGTGCAAACCTTGCTGTCTTTGCACTGGAATATTCTTGTAACCTGGTTTGCGTATTGGAGCCACCAGTGATTAACTCAAGCAGTGCAAACTTTGCTGTTTTCACTCAATATTCTCGTATGCCCTGGCCTGCGCTATTGAGCCGCCAGTGATTAAATCAAGCAGTGCAAACAACGTGCTGTGTTCCCATTGCAATATCGTTGTTGTATGGTTATGCGCTATTGGAAGCCGCTAGTAACAAGCAATTCGATTCGATCATCGTTATATAATACAGAATTAATAAAAAAGTATTTAATCAACATTGAATAAATCAATAGAAATTGCATTTTCCTGAGATTCGTGGGAGCTAATAAAATAATCATGACTGGAAAGAAGACTAGGGTCATAAATCCTTTAATGAGTCAGATGCCGAGCAAGTAGAGTGTTTGCTTCAGTTACAGGAATGTAACTCGGGACATTCAAAGAATTAAAAATCTGTCAGTGAGACGGTCGATCTAGATCCGACATATGTTGAATGCCAGTTAGAAATCCTGAACAAGTATATTGACAAAGCCTTTCAAGTCCAGTCCGATTTAGATAAAATAAATGTTGAGCTAACATCCCGACCTGATTTGGAAGCCTTGTGCATTTCTGCAAGGGCTCTACTAATAAGTAGAAGCGATCGCGCTCCGTTTCATAGAGAAGGTCACGCGAACTCTACTATGATTATTCCTGTCAGGAAAACTAAGTTGCCTCTAATGAAGTTGCCAAGATTTAATGGTGACTTTTCTGAATATAAGAATTTCATTAGTTTATTTGAAACTTTAGTTGACACTTTCAAAGATTGAAAAGTTCAATCATCTTATCTCCTGTTTGGAAGGAGAAGCCTTGGGTACAGTTAAGGCTTATCAGGTTACGTCCGAAAATTATTTAAAGCTCTAGAAACCCTAAAGCAGTATATGACAATAAATACCTAATTGTGTTTGACAATATTGCTAGGCTGTTTGACCTTCCAAGAATGCATGACTCGAATGCAGCGTCATTGAGAAAGGTAATTGATAATGTTAGAGCAATCTAGACAGTAAACAGCTGTTAGATGCCATACTAATATACCTTGTAATGAGCAAAGTAGACCCCGTCACTCGTTGTAAATGGGAGGAAGGCCTAGACTATTCTAAGATGCCAGCGTGGTCAGACTGCCAGACAGTTCTAGAAAATAGATGTCATCACATGTCGGCTGGAGAAGCTTCCTCGGGATTCAGAAAGTCTAATAAATCTACTAGGACACATAATGTTAAAACCTCATTAACTGCATCCCAATCGGGCAATCATAAATGTATGTTCTGCAAGGCTGATGACCATTATATTCAGGCGTGTCCAGCGTTTGTGCAGTCCCTTGCCGAAACGATTTTCATTTGCTAAGGGTGCCTCTCTTTGCATAAATTGTCTAAGACAAGGACATTCTGTTTCAGTATGCAAGTCTACCAATTGTAAAGTTTGTTCAAAACCTCACCACTATTTGCTGCACAGATACAGTAACTCATCGTCAAGAAGCCAAGATCAGTTGCCCAGTATCCAAGCTAATAGGCAAATCATGCAACAAAGCATATCTCAGCCTACTGCGCAGCATACTAGCCAAACACCAACACATCAGCCTACAATCTCGTCTCTTCATGTTGGTAGTGAGAATGACCAGATTGTATTAGCAACAGCTGTCGTTAAGGTAAAAGATCATAGCGGATCATTTCAATGGGCAAGAGCTCTGTTAGATTCCGGATCACAGCTGAATTTTATAACTGAGGAATTCGCAAAATCTCTTCGGCTGAAAAGAGAGCGCAAAGACATTCATTTACTCGGCATTGGCAAGGCTAAATCTAACGTCAGTTATACTGTTCAGACGACTGTAGAATCCCGAATAGAACCATATACTATTACTGCAGTATTTGGAATATTGTCATCCATTTCGTCTTTCCAGCCTGAACGGCTCTTAGAAAATGCAGAATATCCAGAAGAGTTCGAATTGGCTGACCCACTGTTTTATAAACCTCAGCGAATAGACCTGCTACTAGGAGCAGATGCGTTCTTCGATTTGCTGAGAGATGGCCACGTAAAGGGCTTTGATGGTAAACCTTCGCTAAGAGCAACGGCCTTCCGGATGGATCGCTTCGGGGCGTTGTAAAACGTCAGAATTAGGTCAACGTGTTTCTAATTCGCTAGCCAGCACAATAAGCGATTCTGACTCAGTAGATAAATTGGTTCGAAAGTTCTGGGAGTTGGAAGATATTCCAAATACATTTGGCCAAAAATTATATACCCCAGATCAACAACTTTGCGAAGAATCATTTGTGAAGAATGTGACAAAGAGTGCCTTCGGGTCGTTTATGTGTTGCGCTGCCATTCAAAACAAGTCCAAATGTACTGGGCTCGTCATTTGACACTTCAAAAAGACGATTTCTCGCATTAGAGCGAAGGATGCTAAGGCAACCTGATATGCAGCCAATGTTCATTGACTTCATGAAGCAATACATATCGCTAGGTCATATGAGTAAAGTTGACAACAAAGTGCCCGAAGTGCCTCATTATTTTGTACCTTATCAATGTGTTTTGAGGCCTCAAAGCTCATCCACAAAGTTAAGAGTGGTCTTCGATGCAAGTGCCAAAACGTCATCACAAATGTCTCTAAATGATATTCTATTGGTTGGTCCGACCATACAACCAGGTCTTTATGCATCTCTACTCCAATTCCGAGTAAGAAAATACGCCGTTACGGCAGACATCGAAAAGATGTACCGTCAAATTCTGATTGACGAGACCCAGCTCAACTTTCAGTTGATTGTCTGGGAGAGTCACCTGAAGACTCGCTTAGCATATATAAACTAAATACAGTTACTTATGGAACAGCTCCGGCACCTTTTTTTAGCTGTACGCTGCCTTAAGTACTTAAGCGACAAACACTCAGTAACTCATCCCCTTGCTTCGAAAGCATTGGCTTCGAATTTTATGTTGATGACCTGCTCGCGTGTACTGATAGCATAGAAGAACTAAATATGCTTCACGCAGAGCTTATGTCTTTGTTAAAGGAGTATGGTATAACTCTAACGAAATGGTCCTCCAATTGTGCAGAATTTAGGACCGAGGAAAACATCGCTATCGCAACTCAAGACGATACCAGCGCACTTGGACTAATATGGAATACTGAAGGCGACAATTTTAAATTTTCTATAAAGTATCTTTCAACAGGAATTCGGTTAACCAAACGGTCAATGTTGTCGCTCGTGTCGCGTCTTTATGATCCCCTTGGTCTGTTATGCCCAATCGTGACTCGGGCTAAAATGCTGATCCAGAAAATTTGGCTTCATGAGTTGGAGTGGGACGAAGAATTGCCTGCGCTCCGATTGTCATTCTCTAATAGCGCAGTTTGAAGGTCTCCACTCTATTCGTATTCCTCGGCATATTGGCTATATGGTTCATGCCAAATGTCAGATCCACGGCTTTGCCGATGCGTCGACGCGCTTATGGTTGTTGCATATAAGTTAGAGTTGAGCACAAAGGATCGATACTAGTTCGACTATTGACTGCGAAGTCGAGAGTAGCACCATTAAAAACGAAATCAGTACCTCGATTGGAGCTGTGCGCAGCTCAATTTTTATCTAGTTTGTGGGGCAAAGTTAAGCCACTGCTCGACTTTCCCATTGACCAAATCATATTTTGGTCTGACTCTGAGGTCGTCCTTCATTGGCTGAAGACACATCCTTCCAGTCTGAATACTTTTGTAGCAAATCGTGTATCAGACATTCAGGAAATGACCCACGATGTATCCTGGCGCCACGTTCCTACTAAAAAAACCCTGCAGATCTGGTGTCCCGTGGATGTTCGGCATTAGAGCTAAAAAGACTCAATGTGGTTTTCAGGTCCAGACTTTTTGAAGGAAGTCAAAGGTCATTGGCCGGCTAACCCACACTTTACGTTAACAGACGAGCAGCTGTCCTTAGAGAATCGAAAAACAGCTACCATTCTGTTAACTCCGAAAGTAGAATCCAATCCTATTATCGATTTGCTAAGTAATGTATCATCTTATACAAAAATTCTTCGCGTTGTCGCATATATATTCAGGTTTGTAAGGAGACCAAGACTTCACTATTCATCTCGGACAATTTCTGCTTCTGAAATGGAATTCGCATTTATTATTATTATACATTTCGTTCAACAGACATCCTTCAGAGACGAGTATTTGAAATTACAAAGATCTTCAATATTGCAACCGTCTCTGCAGAAGCTTAACCCATTTTTGTATTCACATAAAGATGGAGATAGATTGTGGTGGCTTATAAGAGTGGGTGGGCGTCTGTTGAATGCACCTTTGCCTCATAGCGCGAAATTCCCACTGTTAATGCCTAAAGGATGTCAATTCGTTGCACGGTTCCTAGAACATTTGCATCGTTCAAATTGTCACGCAGGAGGTCGCATTTTGGTATCTCTATTGCGTCAACAACTTTGGGTTGTCAATGCACGCCGTGAATGCAACTCAATCGTCCGAAATTGCGTGCATTGTTTTCGCTACAAACCGAAACTCGCCACACAAATAATGGGGAATTTACCAGTTGATCGGCTGACACCTAATAGACCATTTGAAATTAGTGGAGTGGACTTTTGCGGACCCGTATCTATAAGTCTTGGTATTAGGGGCAAGCCCGCGACAAAAATGTACATTGCGGTATTTGTGTGCTTCACATCCAAAGCAGTTCATTTGGAATTAGTTACAGACCTCACATCTAAAGCGTTTTAATGTGCCTTTCCAGATTTGTTGGTCGTCGGGGACTTGCCAGAACTATGTACTGCGACAATGCCACCAATTTTGTCGGTGCTGCGCGCAGTTTAGCGGAGTTGACGGACAAGTTCCAAGCGTCCAAGGACCAAATTTTGGAGTTTGCTGCAGTGAGAGGAATCGATTTCAAATTCATCCCTCCCAGGGCGCCGCACTTTGGCGGCCTTTGGGAGGCTGCGGTCAAATCAGCCAAACACTTGCTGCTGAAGGCCATTGGAAACATGGTTTTGCGGCAAGAGGAAATGGGAACACTTCTCGTCGAGGTAGAGGCGATCCTCAACTCCCGGCCAATCGTCGTGGACAGCAGCAATCCAAACGATGGGGAAGCCGTAACTCCGGCTCACCTCCTAGTCGGAACAACGCTCGTTGCGCTGCCATTCGGATCCATACCGCCAACCAAAGGAGAGGATCTTTCGTTCTTAAAGCGATGGCAGTTGATTTGCGGCATCAAGCAACGGTTTTGGGACGATTGGTCCAGGGACTACCTGCTGAGCTTGCAACAGCGCGCGAAATGGACCACCGAATCGGAGAACGTGAAGGTCGGACAAGTAGTTCTCGTCCACGAGGACAACGCACCTCCTCAGCGGTGGCTTCTAGGAGTAATCGAGGCAGTGGTCAGAGGGCGGACGGCAAGGTTCGCGTAGCTCACGTTAAAACTAAAAATGGAATATATAAGCGAGTGATTCACAAGTTGGCACCTTTACCATTATCATAGCTTGAATTTTATCATTAGTTAAATCTTTGTTCGAAGACCTGCAGTCCTTCAACGCGGCCGGTGTTAAGGCATTTCAATTAATATTTTATAAATTAAGTTCTTATACTTAAGAGAATCTAATGAATGTATATTACACGCGCTGTTAACCGCTTATGTACCCGCCACTGTTAACACTCATAATGTTAAAGAGAGACAGTGCAACGTACAGCATCGCAATTAAACACTTACAAATTGAATAACGAAGTGCAAAGTCGTGTTTTAATTCGAGAAGCATCCCAGATCCCAAGATCTATCAAGTCCGCTATTCGAACAAGTTGTCGAGTGTCAATTGCGGCACTATTTCATAAATATTTGACATTGGTCAAACAAATACTAATTTTGGAAGTTGTGTCAATTTTGGAAGTTGTGTCAATTTTCGTAGTTGTACAAAATGATCCCAATTTCGAAAATTCAATACCAATTTTGGAAGTTGGGTCAATTTTCGAAGTTGGTCCAAATTTATCCCAACTTCGAAAATTCAATACCAATTTTGGAAGTTGGGTCAATTTTTGAAGATAGTCCAAAATTATCCAAACTTCGAAAATTCAATACTAATTTTGGAAGTTGGGTCAATTTTCGAAATTGGTACAAAATTATTTCAACGTCGAAAATTCAATACCAATTTTGGAAGTTTGTTAAATTTTTGAAATTGGTCCAAAATTATCCCAACTTCGAAAATTCAATACCAATTTTGAAAGTTGGCTCAATTTTCGAAGATGGTCCAAACTTTTCCCAACTTCGAAAAATTAATACCTATTTTGGAAGTTGGGTCAATTTTTGAAGTTGGTCCAAAATTATCCCAACTTCGAAAATTCAATACTAATTTTGGAAGTTGTGTCAATTTTCGAAGTTGTGTCAATTTTCGAAGTTGTACAAAATGATCCCAATTTCGAAAATTCAATACCAATTTTGGAAGTTGGGTCACTTTTCGAAGTTGGTCCAAAATTATCCCAACTTTGAAAATTCAATACAAATTTTGGAAGTTGGGTCAATTTTCGAAGTTGGTCCAATATTATCCCAACTTCGAAAATTCAATACCAATTTTGGAAGTTGGGTCAATTTTTGAAGTTGGTCCAAAATTATCCCAACTTCGAAAATTCAATACTAATTTTGGAAGTTGGGTCAATTTTCGAAGTAGGTTCAAAATTATCGCAACTGCGAAAATTCAATACCAATTTTGGAAGTTAGGTCACTTTTCAAAGTTGGTCCAAAATTATCCCAACTTCGAAAATTCTATACAAATTTTGGAAGTTGGGTCAATTTTCGAAGTTGGTTCAAAATTACCCCAACATTGAAAATTCAACACCAATTTTGGAAGTTGGGTCAATTTGCGAAATTGGTTCAAAATTATCCCAACTTCGAAAATTCAATACAAATTTTGAAAGTTGGGTCAATTTTCGAAGTTGGGATAAATTTGGACCTACTTCGAAAATTGACCCAACTATACTAATTTTGGAAGTTGGGTCAATTTTCGAAATTGGTCCAACATTATCCCCACTTCGAAATTTCAATAACCATTTTGGAAGTTGGGTCAATTTTCGAAGTTGGTCCAAAATTATCCCAACTTCGAAAATTCAATACTAATTTTGGAAGTTGTGTCAATTTTCGAAGTTGTGTCAATTTTCAAAAAATTATCCCAACTTCGAAAATTCAATACAAATTTTCGAAGTTGGGTCAATTTTCGAAGTTGATCCTAAATTATCCCAACTTCGAAAATTCAATACTAATTTTGGAAGTTGTGTCAATTTTCGAAGTTGTGTCAATTTTCGAAGTTGTACAAAATGATCCCAATTTCGAAAATTCAATACCAATTTTGGAAGTTGGGTCAATTTTCGAAGTTGGTCCAAAATTATCCCAACTTTGAAAATTCAATACAAATTTTGGAAGTTGGGTCAATTTTCGAAGTTGGTCCAATATTATCCCAACTTCGAAAATTCAATACCAATTTTGGAAGTTGGGTCAATTTTTGAAGTTGGTCCAAAATTATCCCAACTTCGAAAATTCAATACTAATTTTGGAAGTTGGGTCAATTTTCGAAATTGGTCCAACATTATCCCCACTTCGAAATTTCAATAACCATTTTGGAAGTTGGGTCAATTTTCGAAGTTGGTCCACAATTATCCCAACTTCGAAAATTCAATACTAATTTTGGAACTTCGGTCAATTTTCGAAGTTGATCCTAAATTATCCCAACTTCGAAAATTCAATACTAATTTTGGAAGTTGTGTCAATTTTCGAAGTTGTGTCAATTTTCGAAGTTGGTCCAAAATTATCCCAACTTCGAAAATTCAATACCAATTTTCGAAGTTGGGTCAATTTTCGAAGTTGATCCTAAATTATCCCAACTTCGAAAATTCAATACTAATTTTGGAAGTTGTGTCAATTTTCGAATTTGTGTCAATTTTCGAAGTTGGCCTTAATGATTCCAACTTCGAAAATTCAATGCCAATTTTGGAAGATGGGTCAATTTTCGAAGTTGGTCCTAAATTATCCCAACTTCTAAAATTCAATACTAATTTTGGAAGTTGTGTCAATTTTCGAAGTTGTGTCAATTTTCGAAGTTGGCCTTAATGATCCCAACTTCGAAAATTCAATACCAATTTTGGAAGTTGGGTCAATTTTCGAAGTTGGTCCAAAATTATCCCAACTTCGAAAGTTCAATACCAATTTTGGAAATTTTGTCAATTTCGAAGTTGGTCCAAAATTATCCCATCTTCGAAAATTCAATACAAATTTTGGAAGTCGGGTCAAATTTCGAAGTTGGTCCAAAATTATCCCAACTTCGAAAATTCAATACTAATTATGGAACTTGGGTCAATTTTCAAACTTGGTCCAAAATTGTCCCAACTTCGAAAATTCAATACAAATTTTGAAAGTTTGGTCAATTTTCGATGTTTGTCCAAAATTATCCCGTCTTCGAAAATTCAATACAAATTTTGAAAGTTGGTTCAATTTTCGAAGTTGTCCTAAATGATCCCAACTTCGAAAATTTAATACCAATTTTGGAAGTTGGAGAAATTTTCGAAGTAGGTCCAAAATTATCCCATCTTCGAAAATTCAATACATATTTTGGAAGTCGGGTCAAATTTCGAAGTTGGTCCAAAATTATCCCAACTTCGAAAATTCAATACTAATTGTGGAACTTGGGTCAATTTTCAAACTTGGTCCAAAATTGTCCCAACTTCGAAAATTCAATACAAATTTTGAAAGTTTGGTCAATTTTCAATGTTTGTCCAAAATTATCCCGTCTTCGAAAATTCAATATAAATTTTGGAAGTTGGGTCAATATTCGAAGATGATCTAAAATTATCTTAACATTGAAAATTCAACACCAATTTTGGAAGTTTGTTCAATTTTCGAAGTTGGTCGAAACTTATCCCATCCTCGAAAATTCAATACTAATTTTGGAAGTTGGGCCATATTTCGAAGTTGGTCCAACTTCGAAAATTCAATACTAATTTTGGAAGTTGTGTTAATTTTCGAAGTAGTTCTAAAATTATCCCAACTTCGAAAATTCAATACTAATTTTGGAAATAAGATCAATTTTCGAGTTTGGCCTAAATTATCCCAACTTCAAAAATTCAATATTTATTTTGGAAGTTGGGTCAATTTCGAAGCAGGTCCAAAATTATTCCATCTTCGAAAATTCTATACTAATTTTGGAAGTTGGGCCATATTTCGAAGTTGGTCCAACTGAAAATTCAATACTAATTTTGGAAGTTGTGTTAATTTTCGAAGTAGGTCCAAAATTATCCCATCTTCGAAAATTCAATACTAATTTTGGAAGTTGGGTCAATTTTCGAAGTAGGTCCAAAATTATCACAACTGCCAAAATTCAATAACAATTTTGGAAGTTGGGTCAATTTTCGAAATTGATACAAAATTATCACAACATTAAAAATTCAATACCAATTTTGGAAAATGGTCCAAACTTATCCCAACTTCGAAAAATAAATACCTATTTTGGAAATTGGGTCTATTTTCGAAATTGGTCCAAAATTATACCAACTTCGAATATTCAATACAAATTTAGAAATTTAGGTCAATTTTCGAAGTAGGTACAAAATTATCCAAACTTCGAAAATTGAACACTAATTTTGGAAGTTGGGTCAATTTTCGAAGTAGGTCCAAAATTATCCAAACTTCGAAAATTGAACACTAATTTTGGAAGTTGGGTCAATTTTCGAAATTGGTACAAAATTATTCCAACTTCGAAAATTCAATACCAATTTTGGAAGTTGGGTCAATTTTCGAAGTTGGTCCAAAAATATCCCAACTTCGAAAATTCAATACAAATTTTGGAAGTTGGGTCAATTTTCGAAGTTGGTCCAAAATTATCCCAACTTCAAATAATGTGTACCAATTTTGGAAGTTGGGTCAATTTTCGAAGTTGGTCCAAAATTATCCCCACTTCGAAAATTCAATACTAATTTTGGAAGTTGTGTCAATTTTTGAAGTTGTGTTAATTTTCGAAGTTGTACAAAATGATACCAATTTCGAAAATTCAATACCAATTTTGGAAGTTGGGTCAATTTTCGAAGTTGGTCCAAACTTATCCCAACTTCGAAAAATTAATACCTATTTTGGAAGTTGTGTCAATTTTCGAAGTTGGTCCAAAATTATCCCCACTTCGAAAATTCAATACTGTTGTAGTGGGCGGGATGTAATCCTTCTTGTGTTCCAGTCGATCGGTACGGCTGCTGCTGATTGTCCGATGTGCCTTGGTATGTACGTATGTATGTATGTACATACGCTGGGTGAACGCGAATTTCAGTGAAAAATGCTGGGTTGCACTTTATTTATATATTAATTCTTTATTGGAGGGGCACAAGAGTATGTGCTCACTATGGTGTCTTTTTTAATCAACAAAAACGAATAGTAAGCCGAGGGATGACTTGCAAAATTTTTACATTAAAGAAAAACTAGAGGTGCGCTAACTCCCCGATAGCCGATCGTCGGGATATCGAACTATCGTGGGAGTATCGTATGGAGCAGCCGGACCAGCTGCTTGGCGCTGCCATCTGACGCAAACATTCCGCCCCCCTTGCAACATCGTTGCAAAAGAAATGGTGGTAGTGTGGGGGGCGGTCCCGGATCGCCTTACTGCCGGATGACACCCGACAGGATCCACCCGAACACTGAGTCCTGTGCTAAAAGCGCGCCTCCTTGCAAGGACATGGTCCCTGGACGCATGACGCGGGAGTACACGTCTGACCCCAGCACTAAGGAGACGGTCGCAGGAGTATGCCACCGTTCGTCAGCCAGGCTGAGGTTCTGCATTTCCTGCAATTCGTCGGGATTGATGCGTCGGGCGGGCGTTTTGCGCTGGCAGTCCACCGACACCTCCAGGCGGAGCCCTAGGTCCAACCCGGCCTTCGGTGATAGGAGGCGGGCCCGGCAGACCGAGTCCGCACCAACACGCGCCACCGACAGCCCGAAGGCTGTCGCCAACGACGTGCTAATGCGGCTGGCCGCCGAACACGCATCAATGAGCGCAAGTGTCTCGTAGACTGTGCTACCCGTGTCGATGACCACCAGTGCTGTAGGGGTGACGGTGACTCGTCCATGGTCCAGGATTGTTGCTAGTGTCGTCATGTACGGCGAAGGTGTGTCGCCTCCAGGGCCAAGGGATCTGTCCCTGGACGTCTCCGGTGGGGTAGGAACCCGCTGGCTCCGTACTGCGGGTGAAGGGCGTCTGGGCGGAGTTCGTTGCCTCGGGCGCCTCCTCTGGGGTGCTGCGTGTTCCTGTGGAGTAGAGTGTGGTGGGCGCCTCCACACTGTCGGCACCCTCGGTAACTCCGGCATGACCCCGTGAATGTTCATGAGCGAGACACCGAGAGCAGTATTGGTTCGCCCAGACTGCGTTCAGACGCTTCACGGTAGTCAGCCGGAGAAACCGTCGGCACTCACGGAGCGGGTGAGTGCCCCTGCAAACCCGGCACCGGTAGACATCAGAAGAGGCTCGTCGGTCTTGGTGGTGAGGTGCCATTCTCCTAGAAAAGAACAGTCTTGGATAAGACCAAAGAGGGGGATTAGAACTCGGTATTAGCACAATGACCACACAGAGGGACGGACGGCGGACACAAATTATTGGCTGGATGTGGGCGCAAGGTCCGCTTCTATAGGGAGAAGCACGACCTTGGTGATGGGACGTTTGATGACTCCTTTGGCAGTCCGCACGTCGACCACACGAACCAGATGGTCTTGGCCGGGATACACCGATTGGATCCGCCCGAGTCGCCACTCAGTAGGTGGAAGGTTGTCTTCCTTCAGAACAACCATGTCCCCCTTCTGTAAGCTCCTTTGCGTCGATTGCCACTTCGGTCGCTTGTGGAGCTCCTTGAGATATTCCTCCTTCCACCGATGGCAGAATTGTTGATGTAGGCCCTTGAGTCGCTGCCAGCGGTTGATGATGGAAGAGGCAGCCGTCGGGATAGAGGGCTCAGCTGCGGAGAGAAGAGGACCGCCTATGAGGAAATGCCCTGGAGTTAGAGCAAGGAGATCAGTGACATCCTCGGACATCGGTGAGATAGGCCGGGAGTTGAGACATGCTTCAATCCGGGCCAGGAGCGTGGAAAGCTCCTCGAATGTGTATTTGAAGGCGGAGGTCGACTTGTAGAAGAGTGACTTGAAACTCTTCACCCCCGCCTCCCATAGGCCACCCATGTGGGGTGCCCCTGGAGGGTTAAATGACCACTTAATCCCTTGATGGCTATACCGTGCCATTACCAGGTCTTGAGTGGCCTTGAGGAAGTCCTGCGACAGAATGGATGAGGCTCCAACAAAGGTTTTCCCGTTGTCCGAATACATGAGTTGAGGGCACCCACGACGCGCAGCAAAACGGGAAAAGCCGCTAGGAAAGTCTCCGTTGTGAGATCCGACGTGGCTTCCAGGTGGATCGCCTTCGTGCTGAAGCAGACGAAAACGCAAACATACCCTTTAGTTATACGGCAGGCTCGTCCTGTGAGGTCGAATGGGCCTGCAAAGTCGACTCCAGTATGGGTGAACGGGCGTGAGAACGTTGACCGCGGTGTTGGCAGTTGGCCCATGAGCTGAGTTTGAACTCGTCTCCGATGAAGAATGCAGGATTTGCACGCATTAGTCGTAGCCTTCACTAGGACTCTCAATTTCGGGATCCAAAACTTAGTTCGGATGAGTCTGATCATTAGCGCGTTGCCGCCATGCAAGGATATGCTATGGGTCTGGCGAACTAACAATCGTGTTAACACGCAATTGTACGGGAGGAGTATGGGGAATTTCTCGTCGTGGGTCAACGACCCAGAGGCCACAAGACGTCCGGAGGCTCGGATGATGCCCTGTTGGTCCAAGCAAGGAAGCAAGTTCTTCAGAGAACTCGAGGAGGAATTGGCTTGTGTCCTCTCAGGCAGTCGTACTCCTTGGAATACTCCCTCCTTTGGGTGAGGTGTATCAACCACTGTTGAGTAGCGGCGAGTTCCTCGGGGGGCAGATGAGCCGAAAGGTCCCGACTCAATCTCCTGGTCCTCGTCACGAAACGTCGTGCATAGGCCATGACTCGTATAGCTCGGTCAAGGCTCGAGAACCTGCTGAGGATGTCCTCCCTGGGGGCCAACAGTCACAAGACACTTGACAGGGCGTTGCTCCACATCTGTGTCATGAACCACTCCCGCTTGGGTCGGCCACTGGCCTTGGGCCTCTTGCAGCCAGGTAGGCCCGTACCACCAAAGTTGCCTGTCTACCAGGTCAGCCGCGGAAACCCCGCGACTAGCCAGGTCAGCGGGATTGTGCTCGGGCGCACGTGAGCCCATAGGTGTGGAGCGGCCACCTGAGTAATTTTCGCTACCCGGTTGGCCACAAAACACGTCCAGTGGCAAGGTGGCTTGTTCAGCCACGCAAGAACAATGGTGGAGTCCGTCCAAAAGTGAGCTGTCCATTCTGGAGCAGGGCAATACGGGACGATTGCCGTGAACAGCTCCGCTAAGAGCAAAGCCCCACAAAGCTCAAGGCGAGGTAGGGACACCGTCTTAACGGGAGCTACCCGCGTCTTGGCGGTAAGGAGATTGGTTGTGATGCCGTCTTCGCCTTCTGTGCGGACATAGATGCATGCTCCATATGCCTTCTGGGATGCATCACAAAAGCCATGGTACTGGATTCGTACCTCGGGGCAGAACCGGATCCATCGAGGCACCCTAACGTCGCGTACAGCAGGATAGCTGCACGCGAAGGTCTCCCAGGTTATTAACAAGTCCGCTGGAAGGGGCTCATCCCAGTCCAGCTGACGGAGCCAGATTCCCTGCATGAAAATCTTGGCGCTCACTACAACGGGCGCCAGCCATCCTGCGGGATCAAATATTCTTGCAATTTGAGCAAGAACTCCTCGTTTGGTGAGTGGGGGTTGGAAGGAGACCGAAGAGGGGATAAAATAGAACTCGTCCGTTGTTGCGCGCCAGCGGACACCGAGCGGTTTGGCAGTGCTAAAGTCCTCGATGTCCAGAAAATCCTCGTGGAGTAGGTGATCCTTAGGAATGTCCAGTAGGATGCCCTTGGAGTTGGAAGTCCATTTCCGAAGTGGGAATCCAGCGCTGTCAAGGGCTTGACTAAGCTCTCGCATTGATGAGACGGCGGTTCGATGGTCATGAGCGCCCGCCAGTACGTCATCCACGTACATATAGTTGGTGAGGAGGTGGCTGGCCAAAGGATATTGGACCTTCACATCCTCAGCCAACTGCTGTATGACTCTGATGGCGAGAAAAGGCGCACACGTTACCCCGAAAGTAACTGTGTTGAGCTCATAATCCCGAATATGACCCTCGGCGTCTCGGAAAAGAATCCTCTGGAAGGGGTGTGGCTCGGGCAGACAAGGATTTGCCTGTACATCTTCGTGATATCCGCGTTGAATACCACCTTGAAAAACCGCCACTTGAGGATTTGCAGAGTAAGATCGGACTGGAGAACGGGACCCGAATGAAGGATATCATTCAGGCTTTTCCCGTTGGAGCTGGGACAAGACGCATTAAACACCACTCGAACCTTGGTGGTGGTGCTGTCAGGCTTAATAACAGCGTGATGGGGGAGATAGTAGTTGGTGGAGTTACCAACTGACTCTACTTGGTGCATGTGACCCATGTCCAAGTACTCCCTAATAACCTCATTATATTGATCCTTTAGAGGTGGGTCTTTGGACAGACGAGCCTCGTTTCTCAAGAACTGAGCAAGCGCTGTGCTTCGTGAATGGCCTAAGTCAATGTTCTCCGGATCCCGGAACGGCAGTGTGACCATATACTTTCCGTCCTTCCGACGGCTCGTGGTGCGAACGAAAAGATCCTCCACCCACGCATCAGATTTTGGAGCATGCGTAGTCGGAAGTTCCTCTACCTCCCAAAATTTGGTCAGTAAGGCCTCCAATGAAGGTTCCTCATGTCGGACGATGCGTGTGGAAAACGCTGAGATGGTGGTCCTGCAGGAGTTTGGGATTGGACCTGTCAGAATCCACCCAAAGACGGTCTCTTGACCCAGTAGAGAACCACAAATGTTGCTCCGGAGACCACCCAGTAGTATGGACGGAAGGATATCCGCCCCTATTAGGATGTCTACCTGGGAGCTCTTGTAAAACGTGGGATCTGCCCATTGTAGCTCTGGAAGCGCCTGGAGCACCTCTTGTGGGACCACCGTTGATGGTAGGTTGTTGGTCAGGTGAGGGAGTACATAGGCCAATGTGGCAATCTGCACTTGTGGATTTGATGGTGACCCAATCAGGAAGGAGCATAGCTTATTCGACTTTGCCGCGGTCTTTTGACTCAAGCCGGACACTTGAGCCTGGACTGATTGGAAAGGCAACCGAATGAGGTTGCTGAGTCGCTCGGAGATGAAAGTGGCCTCGGACCCAGAATCAAGCAACGCGCGAGCGGGATATGTAACACCTGCATGACAGATTTGTATCAACGCCGTGCCTAGGAGGACTCCTCGTGCGTTGGCAGCAAAGTACGTTTGCACGTTGCTGGTGGGAGTGGACTGTATTTGTGGAGGTTGGGTGGAGGCAGCCGAAGTGGACGGCGCCGCTGCAGTGGTTGGTGACCCGTCACGATGGAGCAATATGTTATGCCGCCGCTTGCACACGAAGCAATTGTGCTGGGTGGGACAGTCACGGTATTGGTGACTGTGAGCGAAGCAATTCAGGCACAAACGTCGTTGGGTAATGTAGGCGGACCGTTGTGGCACAGACATGTGCAGGAACTTGGGACACCCCGAACGGGGTGATTCTCTTTGGAACAGAGATCGCACCGTTGAGCCTTAACCTTTACGCTGGATTCAAAAGACTGAATCCGCTCAGGCCCTGAGTTCCTTGGGGTGGTCTTGGACTGACCAGTTGGCAGATGTGGTCTGTTGGGGCCGGCCGATATGACATCCTCAATGGCTTCCAGAGTGAGATATCTTTCACTGAGGAACTTGTTCATATCTCGCCAGGCTGGGATGTCGTGCTTATTCGATAAGGTCTGTTCCCAAAGGGCAAGAGTCGCCTTTGGGAGTTTGGAAGAGCAGAGAAAGACCAATAAGCAATCCCAGTTGTCCGTCGAAACGTCCGAGTGGTCTAAAGCCGTCAGACAGCCCTGGATTCTACTCTGCAATCCTTTTAGGGCGGCTCCTGTTTCGGAAGTAACAGGAGATAAGTTGAAGAGAATCTTCAACTGGCTGTTTACCAACAGCCGCTTATTCTCGAAGCGGTCATGGAGCTGCCCATGCCGAACTGAACCCTTCATGGGTCAATGGGGACTTAGACACGATGGCCTTTGCCTCTCCGCTGGTCTTGGAGTTGAGGTGGAATAACTTCTCGACCGGTGTTAACCGCGGATTGTTGACATAGATGGCCGTAAAGAGATTCCGGAATGTGGGCCACTTGGTGTAATCACCGTGGAACACTTCAGTGTCGCAGGGGGGAAGACGACAGCCGCTAGAGACGACCGGAGGAGGAGCTGGAGTGACCGGAGGGCGTAGTAGATTCGCCGCATCGTCAATCTGCTGGCTCAGCTGAGCAACACACCGCTCATAAATGGAGTAGCAGTGCTCGTAGGTGGATTCCATAGCCAGAAAATCGTCACTTGGATCGTTCGGATTAAGAACTCGGGCGCAACGCTCGTATTCTGACTCTACTTTGTGCCACAAAGAGTTGATGTGGTCACGACGTGCTTGTAAAATATAGAGAGTTGTAATCTCTCTAGTGGATCGGGTGAGCCGCTCTTCAAACTGGATAAGTTTGCTGGAGACATCTTTAGAATAAGCCAGAGCCATTGCAAAGGAATGGGAGGTGCTTGTCTTGGGTGCTAGGATCAGACTCGGCTCAGTGTGGTAGGAGGAAGACTGCTCAACTAGATACGTATCACTGCCGGGGAGGGTTTCGCCTTTGATGTGAGACGAAGATGGTTGGGGTACCGGAAGACTAAGCCCCGCTGGAATGGGCGATATGGACGATCGCCTTACACAGTGTGGTGCTCCAACTGACAACCTCCTGAGACGTGATCGTTCGTCCCCGGTTGGCATTGGGTGTTAGCACAATTAGACGCGAGGAAAGGGACTCTTCAATCGATTGAGCTGTATGTCCGCTTATTCGTGCAGACAGTCGAAAGAAACGCGACCGGAATAAATAATGCACAAAAAAATCACACAGATATGGTGTTGCGTATATGTATATATATTTAAGCTCCGTACGGTATGTGATAAGATCCAAAATGAGCAATAATCAGCTGATTAGGGATGGCCCTTCAACAACTGCATCAACATACATATATGGTAATGTTGGATTGTCGAAATGTCACTTGTTGATACGGGGGATAAAATAGAATTCGTCCGTGGTTGTGCGCCAGCGGACACCGAGCGGTTTGGCAGTGCTAACGTCCTCGATGTCCAGAAAATCCTGGTGAAGTAGGTGATCCCTCGGAATATCCCGCAGGATGCCCTTGGAGTTGGAAGTCCATTTCCGGAGTGGGAATCCAGCGCTGTCGAGGGCTTGACTAAGCTCTCGAATTGATGAGACGGCGGTTTGATGGTTATGAGCGCCCGCCAGTACGACATCCACATACATATAGTTGGTGAGGAGGTGGCTGGCCAACGGATATTGGACCTTCACATCCTCAGCCAACTGCTGTATGACCCGGATGGCGAGAAAAGGCGCACAGGTTACCCCGAAGGTAACTGTGCTGAGCTCATAATCTCGAATATGACCCTGGGCGTCTCGGAAAAGAATCCTCTGGAAGGGGGTGTGGCTCTGGCAAACAAGGATTTGTCTGTACATTTTTGTGATATCCGCATTGAATACCACCTTGAGAAAGCGCCACTTGAGGATTTGCAGGGTCAAATCGGACTGGAGAACGGGACCCGGAATGAAGGATATCATTAAGGCTTTTCCCGTTGGAGCTGGGACACGAAGCATTAAATACCACGCGTAGTTGGTGGAGTTACCAACTGACTCTACTTGGTGCATGTGGCCCATGTCCAAGTACTCCCTAATCACCTCATCATACCGCTCCTTTGAAGGTGGGTCTTTAGACAGACGAGCATCGCTCCTCAAGAATTGAGCAAGCGCTGTGCTTCGTGAATGACCTAAGTCGATGTTTTCAGGGTCCCGGAACGCCAGTGAGACCATATACCTTCCGTCCTTCTGACGGCTCGTGGTGCGAACGAAGAGATCTTCCACCCACGCATCAGATTTTGGAGCATGCGTAGTCGGGAGTTCCTCTAGTTCCCAAAATTTGGTCAGTAAGGCCTCCAATGAAGGTTCCTCGTGTCGGACGATGCGTGTGGAAAACGCTGAGATGGTGGTCCTGCAGGAGTTTGGGATTGGACCTGTCAGAATCCACCCGAAAACGGTCTCTTGACCCAGTAAAGAACCACAAATGTTGCCCCGGAGTCCACCTAGTAGTATGGACGGAAGGATATCCGCCCCTATTAGGATGTCTACTTGGGAGCTCTTGTAGAACGTGGGGTCTGCCCATTGTAACTGAGGAAGCGCCTGGAGAACTTCTTTTGGTACCAACGTGGATGGCAAGTTGTTGGTCAGGTGCGGAAGCACATAGGCCAATGTGTCAATCTGCACATGTGGATTTGAAGGGGACCCGATCTGGATGGAGCACAACCTAGTCGATGTTGCCGCTGGCTTTTGACTTAAGCCGGACACTTGAGCCTAGACAGGCTGGAAAGGCAACCGAATGAGGTTGCTGAGTCGCTCTGAGATGAAGGTGGCTTCGGACCCAGAATCGAGCAACGCGCGAGCGGGATATGTAACACCTGCATGACAGATTTGTATCAACGCCGTGCCTAGGAGGACTCCTCGTGCGTTGGCAGCAAAGTACGTTTGCACGTTGCTGGTGGGAGTGGACTGTATTTGTGGAGGTTGGGTGGAGGCACCTGAAGTAGACGGGGCCGCTGTAATGGTTGGTGACCCGTCACGATGGAGCAGTGTGTTATGCCGCCGCTTGCACACGAAACAATTGTGCTGACTGGGACAGTCACGGTATTGGTGACTATGAGCGAAGCAGTTCAGGCACAAACGTCGTTGGGTAATGTAGGCGGACCGTTGTGGCACGGACATGTGCAGGAACTTGGGACATACCCGAATGGGGTGATTCTCTTTGGAACAGAGATCGCACCGTTGAGCCTTAACCTTTACGCTGGATTCAAAAGACTGAATCCGCTCAGGCCCTGAGTTCCTTGGGGTGGTCTTGGACTGACCAGTTGGCAGATGTGGTCTGTTGGGGCCGGCCGATATGACATCCTCAATGGCTTCCAGAGTGAGATATCTTTCACTGAGGAACTTGTTCATATCTCGCCAGGCTGGGATGTCGTGCTTATTCGATAGGGTCTGTTCCCAAAGGGCAAGAGTCGCCTTTGGGAGTTTGGAAGAGCAGAGAAAGACCAATAAGCAATCCCAGTTGTCCGTCGAAACGTCCGAGTGATCTAAAGCCGTCAGACAGCCCTGGATTGTACTCTGCAATCCTTTTAGGGCGGCTCCTGTCTCGAAGTAACAGGAGCTAAGTTGAAGAGAATCTTCAACTGGCTGTTTACCAATAGCCGCTTATTCTCAAAGCGATCGCAGAGAGCGGCCCATGCCGAACTAAAACCTTCATGGGTCAAAGGCGACTTAGAGACGATGGTCTTTGCCTCGCCGCTGGTCTTTGAATTGGTGAAATAATTTCTCGACCGGTGTTAACCGCGGATTATTCACATAAATGGCCGTAAAGAGGTCCCGGAACGTGGGCCACTTTGTGTAGTCCCCGTGGAACACTTCAGTGTCGCAGGGGAAGACGGCAGCCGCTAGAGACGACCGGAGGAGGAGCTGGAGTGACCGGCGGGCGAAGCAGATTCGCCGCATCGTCGATCTGCTGGCTCAGTTGAGCAACACACTGTTCATAAATAGAATAGCAATGCTCATAGGTGGATTCCATAGCCAGATAATCGTCACTCGGGTCGTTCGGATTAAGCACACGGGCGCATCGCTCATATTCGGTCTCTATTTTTATGCCACAAAGAGTTGATGTGGTCGCGACGCACTTGTAAGACATAGAGAGTTGGAATCTCTCTGGTGGGTCGGGTGAGCCGCTCTTCAAACTGGATAAGTTTGCTGGAGACGGCTTTGAAGTCGGACAGAGCCATTGTAGAGGAAATGGCGGTGCTTGCCTTGGGTGGCAAGATCGGACTCGGCTCAGAGTTGAAGGATGAGGGCTGTTCGACTAGATAAGTCTCACTGCCGGGATGGGTCTCGCCTTTGACGTGAGATGAAGATGGTTGGGGTACCGGAAGACTAAGCCCCGCTGGAATGGGCGATATGGACGATCGCCTTACACTGTGTGGTGCTCCAACTGACAACCTCCTGAGACGTGATCGTTCGTCCCCGGTTGGCATTGGGTGTTAGCACAATTAGACGCGAGGAAAGGGACCCTTCAACCGATTGAGCTGTATGTCCGCTTATTCGTGCAGACAGTCGAAAGAAACGCGACCGGAATAAATAATGCTCACAAGAATCACACAGAGATGGTGTTGCGTATATATATATATTTAAGCTCCGTACGGTATGTGATTAAATCCAGAACGAGCAATAATCAGCTGATTATAGATGGCTGTTCAATAACTGCATCAACATACATATATGGTAATGTTGGATTCGCACTTGTTGATACGGCTCAGCTGTTATCTGTGCTCTCATTCGACGATGGTTTCGGTTTGTTCTTATTGAGCGAAGAAACAAACTCAAAACGGTCGCAAAGTAATAAATTACGCTCGTACCTGATACAATGTGGATGTAGGGGGAATTCCCGCGGTGCGAGCCGGTGTTGAAGAAAGGATATTCTTGCTTAAAAAAGGGAGATAATCCGGCTCGAAGGACCAAATGTTGTAGTGGGCGGGATGTAATCCTTCTTGTGTTCCAGTCGATCGGTACGGCTGCTGCTGATTGTCCGATGTGCCTTGGTATGTACGTATGTATGTATGTACATACGCTGGGTGAACGCGAATTTCAGTGAAAAATGCTGGGTTGCACTTTATTTATATATTAATTCTTTATTGGAGGGGGCACAAGAGTATGTGCTCACTATGGTGTCTTTTTTAATCAACAAAAACGAATAGTAAGCCGGGGGTGACTTGCGAGATTATTTTTACATTAAAGAAAAAACTAGAGGTGCGCTAACTCCCCGATAGCCGATCGTCGGGATATCGAACTATCGTGGGGAGTATCGTATGGAGCAGCCGGACCAGCTGCTTGGCGCTGCCATCTGACGCAAACAAATACTAATTTTGGAAGTTGTGTCAATTTTTGAAGATGTGTTAATTTTCGAAGTTGTACAAAATGATCCCAATTTCGAAAATTCAATACCAATTTTGGAAGTTGGGTCAATATTCGAAGATGATCTAAAATTATCTTAACATTGAAAATTCAACACCAATTTTGGAAGTTTGTTCAATTTTCGAAGTTGGTCCAAACTTATCCCAACTTCGAAAAATTAATACCTATTTTGGAAGCTGTGTCAATTTTCGAAGTTGGTCCACAATTATCCCAACTTCGAAAATTCAATACTAATTTTGGAAGTTTGTTCAATATTCGAAGTTGGTCCAAACTTATCCCAACTTCGAAAAATTAATACCTATTTTGGAACTTGAGTAAATCGAAAGTTGGTCCAACTTCGAAAATTCAATACTAATTTTGGAAGTTGTGTCAATTTTCGAAGTAGTTCTAAAATTATCCCAACTTCGAAAATTCAATACTAATTTTGGAAATTAGATCAATTTTCGAGGTTGGCCTAAATTATCCCAACTTCAAAAATTCAATATTTATTTTGGAAGTTGGGTCAATTTCGAAGTAGGTCCAAAATTATCCCATCTTCGAAAATTCAATACTAATTTTGGAAGTTGGGTCAATTTTCGAAGTAGGTCCAAAATTATCACAACTGCCAAAATTCAATAACAATTTTGGAAGTTGGGTCAATTTTCGAAGTTGGTCCAAAATTATCGCAACTTCGAAAATTCAATACAAATTTTGGAAGTTGGGTCAATTTTCGAAATTGATACAAAATTATCGCAACATTAAAAATTCAATACCAATTTTGGAAAATGGTCCAAACTTATCCCAACTTCGAAAAATAAATACCTATTTTGGAAATTGGGTCTATTTTCGAAATTGGTCCAAAATTATACCAACTTCGAATATTCAATACAAATTTAGAAATTTAGGTCAATTTTCGAAATTGGTACAAAATTATTCCAACTTCGAAAATTCAATACCAATTTTGGAAGTTGGGTCAATTTTCGAAGTTGGTCCAAAATTTTCCCAACTTCGAAAATTCAATACAAATTTTGGAAGTTGGGTCAATTTTCAAAGTTGGTCCAAAATTATCCCAACTTCAAAAAATCTGTACCAATTTTGGAAGTTGGGTCAATTTTCGAAGTTGGTCCAAAATTATCCCCACTTCGAAAAATCAATACTAATTTTGGAAGTTGTGTCAATTTTTGAAGTTGTGTTAATTTTCGAAGTTGTACAAAATGATCCCAATTTCGAAAATTCAATACCAATTTTGGAAGTTGGGTCAATTTTCGAAATTGGTACAAAATAATCCGAACTTCGAAAATTCAATACCAATTTCGGAAGTTGGGTCAATTTTCGAAGTTGGTCCAAACTTTTCCCAACTTCGAAAAAATAATATCTATTTTGGAAGTTGGGTCAATTTTCGGATTTGGTACAAAATTATCCCAACTTCGAAAAATCAATACCAATTTTGGAAGTTGGGTCAAATTTCGAAGTTGGTACAAAATTATCCAAACTTCGAAAATCCAATACTAATTTTGGAAGTTGTGTCAATTTTCGAAGTAGGTCCAAATATATCCCAATTTTTTAAGCTGGGTCCAATTTCGAAGTTGGTCCAAAATTATCCCAACTTCGAAAATTCAATACTAATTTTGGAAGTTTTGTCAATTTTCGAAGTAGGTCCAAGATTATCCCAACATCAAAAATTCAATACTAATTTTGGAAATAGGGTCAATTTTTGAAGCTGGTCCAAAATAATGCCAACTTCGAAAATTCAATACCAATTCAATACCAATTTTGGAAGTTGTGTTATTTTTCGAAGTTGGTCCAAAATTATCACATCTTTGAAAATTCAATATAAATTTTGGAAGTTGGGTCAATATTCGAAGATGATCCAAAATTCTACCAACATTGAAAATTCACACCAATTTTGGAAGTTGGTTCAATTTTCGAAGTTGGTCCAAACATATCCCAACTTATAAAAATTAATACCTACTTTGGAAGTTGGGTCAATTTTCGAAATTGGTCCAAAATTATCCCAACTTCGAAAAATCAATATCTATTTTGGAAGTTGGGTCAATTTTCGAAGTAGGTCTAAAATAATCCCAACTTCGAAAATTCAATAACAATTTTGGAAGTTGGGTCAATTTTCGAAATTGGTCCAACATTATCCTAACTTCGAAAATTCAATAACAATTTTGGAATTTGGGTCAATTTTCGAAGTTGGTCCAAAATTATCCCAACTTCAAAAAATCTGTACCGATTTTGAAAGTTGGGTCAATTTTCGAAGTTGGTCCAAAATTATCTCCACTTCGAAAAATCAATACTAATTTTGGAAGTTGTGTCAATTTTCGAAGTTGTACAAAATGATCCCAATTTCGAAAATTCAATACCAATTTTGGAAGTTGGGTCAAATTTCGAAGTTGGTCCAAAATTATCCCAACTTCGAAAATTCAATACAAAATTTGGAAGTTTTTTCAATTTTCGAAGTTGGTCCAAAATTATCTCCACTTCGAAAAATCAATACTAATTTTGGAAGTTGTGTCAATTTTCGAAGTTGTACAAAATGATCCCAATTTCGAAAATTCAATACCAATTTTGGAAGTTGGGTCAAATTTCGAAGTTGGTCCAACATTATCCTAACTTCGAAAAATTAATACCTATTTTGGAACTTGAGTAAATTTTCGAAATTCGTCCAAAATTATACAAACTTCGAAAAATCAATACCAATTTTGGAAGTTGGGTCAAATTTCGAAGTTGGTCCAAAATTATCCCAATTTCGAAAATTCAATACAAATTTTGGAAGTTGTGTCAATTTTCGAAGTAGGTCTAAAATTATCCCAACTTCGAAAATTCAATAACAATTTTGGAAGTTGGGTCAATTTTCGAAGTTGGTCCAAAATTATCCCAACTTCGAAAATTCAATACAAATTTTGGAAGTTGGGTCAATTTTCGAAATTGATACAAAATTATCACAACATTAAAAATTCAATACCAATTTTGGAAAATGGTCCAAACTTATCCCAACTTCGAAAAATAAATACCTATTTTGGAAATTGGGTCTATTTTCGAAATTGGTCCAAAATTATACCAACTTCGAATATTCAATACAAATTTAGAAATTTAGGTCAATTTTCGAAATTGGTACAAAATTATTCCAACTTCGTAAATTCAATACCAATTTTGGAAGTTGGGTCAATTTTCGAAGTTGGTCCAAAATTATACAAACTTCGAAAATTCAATACAAATTTTGGAAGTTGGGTCAACTTTCGAAGTTGGTCCAAAATTATCCCAACTTCAAAAAATCTGTACCAATTTTGGAAGTTGGGTCAATTTTCGAAGTTGGTCCAAAATTATCCCCACTTCGAAAAATCAATACTAATTTTGGAAGTTGTGTCAATTTTTGAAGTTGTGTTAATTTTCGAAGTTGTACAAAATGATCCCAATTTCGAAAATTCAATACCAATTTTGGAAGTTGGGTCAAATTTCGAAGTTGGTCCAAAATTATCCCAACTTCGACAATTCAATACAAAATTTGGAAGTTTGTTCAATTTTCGAAGTTTGTCCAAACTTATCCCAACTTCGAAAAATTAATACCTATTTTGGAACTTGAGTAAATTTTCGAAATTCGTCCAAAATTATACAAACTTCGAAAAATCAATACCAATTTTGGAAGTTGGGTCAAATTTCGAAGTTGGTCCAAAATTATCCCAACTTCGAAAATTCAATACAAATTTTGGAAGTTGTGTCAATTTTCGAAGTAGGTCTAAAATTATCCCAACTTCGAAAATTCAATACTAATTTTGGAAATTGGGTCCATTTTCGAAGTTGGCCTAAATTATCCCAACTCCAAAATTTCAATACCAATTTTGGAAGTTGGGTCATCACATTGAAAATTCAATACCAATTTTGGAAGTTGGGTTAATTTCGAAGTTGGTCCAAAATTATCCCAACTCGAAAATTCAATACAAATTTTGGAAGTTGGGTCATATTTCGAAGTTGGTCCAAAATTATCCCAACTTCGAAAATTCAATACTAATTATGGAACTTGGGTCAATTTTCGAAGTTGGTCCAAAATTATACAAACTTCGAAAATTCAATACAAATTTTGGAAGTTGGGTCAACTTTCGAAGTTGGTCCAAATTATCCCAACTTCAAAAAATCTGTACCAATTTTGGAAGTTGGGTCAATTTTCGAAGTTGGTCCAAAATTATCCCCACTTCGAAAAATCAATACTAATTTTGGAAGTTGTGTCAATTTTTGAAGTTGTGTTAATTTTCGAAGTTGTACAAAATGATCCCAATTTCGAAAATTCAATACCAATTTTGGAAGTTGGGTCAAATTTCGAAGTTGGTCCAAAATTATCCCAACTTCGACAATTCAATACAAAATTTGGAAGTTTGTTCAATTTTCGAAGTTTGTCCAAACTTATCCCAACTTCGAAAAATTAATACCTATTTTGGAACTTGAGTAAATTTTCGAAATTCGTCCAAAATTATACAAACTTCGAAAAATCAATACCAATTTTGGAAGTTGGGTCAAATTTCGAAGTTGGTCCAAAATTATCCCAACTTCGAAAATTCAATACAAATTTTGGAAGTTGTGTCAATTTTCGAAGTAGGTCTAAAATTATCCCAACTTCGAAAATTCAATACTAATTTTGGAAATTGGGTCCATTTTCGAAGTTGGCCTAAATTATCCCAACTCCAAAATTTCAATACCAATTTTGGAAGTTGGGTCATCACATTGAAAATTCAATACCAATTTTGGAAGTTGGGTTAATTTCGAAGTTGGTCCAAAATTATCCCAACTTCGAAAATTCAATACAAATTTTGGAAGTTGGGTCATATTTCGAAGTTGGTCCAAAATTATCCCAACTTCGAAAATTCAATACTAATTATGGAACTTGGGTCAATTTTCGAAGTTGGTCCAAAATTATCCCAACTTCAAAAAATCTGTACCAATTTTGGAAGTTGGGTCAATTTTCGAAGTTGGTCCAAAATTATCTCCACTTCGAAAATTCAATACTAATTTTGGAAGTTGTGTCAATTTTTGAAGTTGTGTTAATTTTCGAAGTTGTACAAAATGATCCCAATTTCGAAAATTCAATACCAATTTTGGAAGTTGGGTCAATTTTCGAAGTTGGTCCAAAATTATCCCAACTTCGAAAATTCAATACTAATTTTGAAAGTTGTGTCAATTTTCGAAGCAGGTCTATAATTATCCCAACTTCGAAAATTCAATACTAATTTTGGGAATTGGGTCCATTTTCGAAGTTAGTCCAAAATTATCCCATCTTCGAAAATTCAATACTAATTTTGGAAGTTCGAAAATTCAATACAAATTTTGGAAGTTGGGTCAATCTTCGAAGTTGATCCAAAATCATCCAAAACATGGAGAATTCAATACCAATTTTGGAAGTTGGTTCAATTTTCGAAGTTGTGTCAATTTTCAAACTTGGCCCAAATGATCCCAACTTCGAAAATTCAATACAAATTTTGGAAGTTGGGTCAATTTTCGAAGTAGGTCCAAAATTATCCCAACTTCGAACATTCTATACAAATTTTTGAAGTTGGGTCAATTTCAAAATTGGGATAATTTTGGAAGTAGGTCCAAAATTATCCGAACTTCTAAAATTCTATACCAATTTTGGAAGTTGGGTCAATTTTCGAAGTTGGTCCAAAATTATCCTATCTTTGAAAATTATATACAAATTTTGGAAGTTGGGTCAATTTTCGAAGTAGGTCCAAAATTATCCCATCTTCGAAAATTTAATACAAAGCTTAGAAGTTTGGCCAATTTTTGGAAATATGTTCAAAATTATCCCATCTTCGAATATTCAATACAATTTTTGGTAGTTGGGTCAATTTTCGAAGTTGGTACAAAATTATCCAATCTTCGAAAATTCAACACAAATTTTGGAAATTGGGTCAATTTTCGAAGTAGGTCCAAAATTATCCCATCTTCGAAAATTTAATACAAAGCTTAGAAGTTTGGCCAATTTTTGGAAATAGGTTTAAAATTATCCCATCTTCGAAAATTCAATACAATTTTTGGTAGTTGGTTCAATTTTCGAAGTTGGGATAATTTTGGAAGTAGGTCAAAAATTATCCGAACTTAGAAAATTCTATACTAATTTTGGAAGTTGGGTCAATTTTCGAAATTGGTCCAACATTATCCTAACTTCGAAAATTCAAAAACAATTTTGGAAGTTGGGTCAATTTTCGAAGTTGGTCCAAAATTATCCTATCATCGAAAATTCAATACAAATTTTGGAAGTTGGGTCAATTTTCGAAGTTGATTTAAAATTATCCCAACATTGAAAATTCAATACCAATTTTGGAAGTTGGGTCAATTTTCGAAGTTGGTCCAAAATTATCCCAACTTCAAAAGTTCAATACAAATTTTCGAAGTTGGGTCAATTTTCGAAGTAGGTCCAAAATGATCCCAACTTCGAAAATTCAATACAAATTTTTGAAGTTGGGTCAATTTTCGAAATTGGTACAAAATAATCCGAACTTCGAAAATTCAATACCAATTTCGGAAGTTGGGTCAATTTTCGAAGTTGGTCCAAACTTTTCCCAACTTCGAAAAAATAATATCTATTTTGGAAGTTGGGTCAATTTTCGGATTTGGTACAAAATTATCCCAACTTCGAAAAATCAATACCAATTTTGGAAGTTGGGTCAAATTTCGAAGTTGGTACAAAATTATCCAAACTTCGAAAATCCAATACTAATTTTGGAAGTTGTGTCAATTTTCGAAGTAGGTCCAAGATTATCCCAACATCAAAAATTCAATACTAATTTTGGAAGTAGGGTCAATTTTTGAAGCTGGTCCTAAATAATGCCAACTTCGAAAATTCAATACCAATTCAATACCAATTTTGGAAGTTGTGTTATTTTTCGAAGTTGGTCCAAAATTATCACATCTTTGAAAATTCAATATAAATTTTGGAAGTTGGGTCAATATTCGAAGATGATCCAAAATTCTACCAACATTGAAAATTCACACCAATTTTGGAAGTTGGTTCAATTTTCGAAGTTGGTCCAAACATATCCCAACTTATTAAAATTAATACCTACTTTGGAAGTTGGGTCAATTTTCGAAATTGGTCCAAAATAATCCCAACTTCGAAAAATCAATACCTATTTTGGAAGTTGGGTCAATTTTCGAAATTGGTCCAAAATTATCCCAACTTCGAAAAATCAATACCAATTTTGGAAGTTTGTTTAATTTTCGAAATTGGTCCAACATTATCCTAACTTCGAAAATTCAATAACAATTTTTCTAAGTTGGGTCAATTTTCGAAGTTGGTCCAAAATTATCCCAACTTCGAAAATTCAATACTAATTTTGGAAGTTGGGTCGATTTTCGAAGTTATGTCAATTTTCGAACATGGCCCAAATGATCCCAGCTTCGAAAATTCAATACCAATTTTGGAAGTTGGGTCAATTTTCGAAATTGGTACAAAATTATCCCAACTTCGAAACATCAATACCTATTTTGGAAGTTGGGTCAATTTTCGATATTGGTACAAAATTATCCAAACTTCAAAAATTCGATACTAATTTTGGCAGTTGGGTCAATTTTCAAAGTTGGTCAAAAATTATCCCAGCTTCGAAAATTCAATACAAATTTTGAAAGTTGGATCAATTTTCGAAGTTGATCCAAAAATATCCAAAACATAGAAAATTCAATACCAATTTTGGAAGTTGGTTCAGTTTCCGAAGTTGGTCCAAACTTATTTCAACTTTGAAAAATCGATATCTATTTGGGAAGTTAGAACAATTTTCGAAGTGTTTCCAAAATTTTCCCAACTTCAAAAATTTAATACTAATTTTGGAAGTTGGGTTAATTTTCGAAGTTCGAAAATATTTTCGAAGTTGGTCCGAACTTATCACAACTTCGAAAAATCAATACCTATTTTGGAAGTTGGGTCAATTTTCGAAATTGGTCCAAAATTATCCCAACTTCGAAACATCAATACCTATTTTGGAAGTTGGGTCAATTTTCGAAATTGGTCTAAAAATATTCCATCTTCGAAAAATCAATACCAATTTTGGAAGTTTCTTCAATTTTCGAAGTTGGTCTAAACTTATCCCAACTTCGAAAAATCAATACCAATTTTGGAAGTTGGGTCAAATTTCGAAGTGGGTCCAAAATTATCCCAACTTCGAATATTCAATACTAATTTTGCAAGTTGTGTCAGTTTTCGAAGTAGGTCCAAAATTATCCCATCTTCGAAAATTTAATTCTAATTTAAGAAGTTACGTCAATTTTCGAAGTATCTCCAAAATTATCCCAACCTCGAAAATTCAATACTAATTTTGGAAGTTGGGTCAATTTTCAGACTTCGAAAATTCAATTCCTATTTGGGTAGAAGGACCATTTTCGATGTTTTTAAAAATTATCTAAAATTCGAAAATTCAATACCAATTTTAGAAGTTGGCTCAATTTCGAAGTTGGTCCAAAATTATCCCAACATTGAAAATTCAATACCAATTTTGAAAGTTTGGTGAATTTTCGAAGTTGGTCCAAAATTATCCCAACTTTAAAAGATCAATACAAATTTTTGAAGTTGGGTTATTTTTCGAAGTTGGTCCAATCTTTGAAAATTCAATATAAATTTTGGAAGTTGGTTTAATTTTCGAAGTTGGTCCAAACTTATCCCAACTTATAAAAATTAATACTTACTTTGGAAGTTGGGTCAATTTTCGAAGTTGGTCCAAAATTATCCTAACTTTGAAAATTCAATACTAATTTTGGAAGCTGTGTCAATTTTCGAAGTTGTGTCAATTTTCGAACTTGGCCCAAATGATCCCAACTTCGAAAATTCAATACCAATTTTGGAAGTTGGATCAATTTTCGAAGTTGGTCCAATATTATCCAAACTTCGAAAATTCAATACAAATTTTGGAAGTTGGGTCAATTTTCGATGTAGCTCCAAAATTATCCCATCTTCGAAAAATCAATTCTAATTTTAGAAGTTACGTCAATTTTCGAAGTATCTCCAATATTATCCCAACCTCGAAAATTCAATAGTAATTTTGGCAGTTGGGTCAATTTTCGAAGTTGGTCCAAATATCCCAGCTTCGAAAATTCAATACAAATTTTCGAAGTTGGATCAATTTCCGAAAATGATCCAAAATTATCCAAAACACGGAAAATTCAATACCAATTTTGGAAGTTGGTTCAATTTCCGAAGTTGGTGCAATCTTTTTTCAACTTTGAAAAATCGATATTTATTTTGGAAGTAGGAAAAATTTTCGAAGTGTGTCCAAAATTTTCCCAACTTCGAAAATTTAATACTAATTTCGGAAGTTGGGTTAATTTTCGAAGTTCGAAAATATTTTCGAAGTTGGTCCGATCTTATCACAACTTCGAAAAATCAATACCTATTTTGGAAGTTGGGTCAATTTTCGAAATTGGTCCAAAATTATCCCAACTTCGAAAAATCAATACCTATTTTGGAAGTTGGGTCAATTTTAGAAATTGGTACAAAATTATCCCATCTTCGAAAAATCAATACCAATTTTGGAAGTTTGCTCAATTTTCGAAGTTGGTCCAAACTTATCCCAACTTCGAAAAATTAATGCCTACTATGGAAGTTGGGTCAATGTTCGAAATTGGTCCAAAATTATCCAAACTTCGAAAAATCAATACAAATTTTGGAAGTTGGGTCAAATTTCGAAGTTGGTCCAAAATTATCCCAACTTCGAAAATTCAATACTAATTTTGGAAGCTGTGTCAATTTTCGAAGTTGTGTCAATTTTCGAACTTGGCACAAAATGATCCCAACTTCGAAAATTCAATACCAATTTTGGAAGTTGGGTCAATTTTTCGAAGTTGGTCAATCTTATCCAAACTTCGAAAATTCAATACAAATTTTGGAAGTTGGGTCAATTTTCGATGTAGCTCCAAAATTATCCCAAGCTCGAAAATTCAATACTAATTTTGGCAGTTGGGTCAATTTTCGAAGTTGGATCAATTTTCGAAGTTGGTCCAAACTTATCACAACTTCGAAAAATTAATGCCTATTATGGAAGTTGGGTCAATGTTCGAAATTGGTCGAAAATTATCCAAACTTCGAAATATCAATACCAATTTTGGAAGTTGGGTCAAATTTCGAAGTTGGTCCATAATTATCCCATCTTCGAATATTCAATACTAATTTTGCAAGTAGTGTCAGTTTTCGAAGTAGGTCCAAAATTATCCCACCTTCGAAAATTCAATTCTAATTTTAGAAGTTACGTCAATTTTCGAAGTATCTCCAATATTATCCCAACCTCGAAAATTCAATACTAATTTTGGAAGATGGTCCCAACTTCAAAAATTTAATACTAATTTTGGAAGTTAGGTTAATTTTCGAAGTTCGAAAATATTTTCGAAGTTGGTCCGAACTTATCACAACTTCGAAAATCAATACCTATTTTGGAAGTTGGGTCAATTTTCGAAATTGGTCCAAAATTATCCCAACTTCGAAACATCAATACCTATTTTGGAAGTTGGGTCAATTTTCGAAATTGGTCTAAAAATATTCCATCTTCGAAAAATCAATACCAATTTGGAAGTTTGTTCAATTTTCGAAGTTGGTCCAAACTTATCCCAACTTCGAAAAATCAATACCAATTTTGGAAGTTGGGTCAAATTTCGAAGTTGGTCCAAAATTATCCCAACTTCGAATATTCAATACTAATTTTGGAAGTTGTGTCAGTTTTCGAAGTAGGTCCAAAATTATCCCATCTTCGAAAATTTAATTCTAATTTAAGAAGTTACGTCAATTTTCGAAGTATCTCCAAAATTATCCCAACCTCGAAAATTCAATACTAATTTTGGAAGTTGGGTCAATTTGCCGACTTCGAAAATTCAATTCCTATTTGGGTAGAAGGACCATTTTCGATGTTTTTAAAAATTATCTAAAATTCGAAAATTCAATACCAATTTTAGAAGTTGGCTCAATTTCGAAGTTGGTCCAAAATTATCCCAACATTGAAAATTCAATACCAATTTTGAAAAGTTTGGTGAATTTTCGAAGTTGGTCAAAAATTATCCCAACTTTAAAAGATCAATACAAATTTTTGAAGTTGGGCTATTTTTCGAAGTTGGTCCAATCTTTGAAAATTCAATATAAATTTTGGAAGTTGGTTCAATTTTCGAAGTTGGTCCAAACTTATCCCAACTTATAAAAATTAATACTTACTTTGGAAGTTGGGTCAATTTTCGAGTTGGTCCAAAATTATCCTAACTTTGAAAATTCAATACTAATTTTGAAGCTGTGTCAATTTTCGAAGTTGTGTCAATTTTCGAACTTGGCCCAAATGATCCCAACTTCGAAAATTCAATACCAATTTTGGAAGTTGGATCAATTTTCGAAGTTGGTCCAATATTATCCAAACTTCGAAAATTCAATACAAATTTTGGAAGTTGGGTCAATTTTCGATGTAGCTCCAAAATTATCCCATCTTCGAAAATCAATTCTAATTTTAGAAGTTACGTCAATTTTCGAAGTATCTCCAAAATTATCCCAACCTCGAAAATTCAATAGTAATTTTGGCAGTTGGGTCAATTTTCGAAGTTGGTCCAAAAATTATCCCAGCTTCGAAAATTCAATACAAATTTTCGAAGTTGGATCAATTTCCGAAAATGATCCAAAATTATCCAAAACACGGAAAATTCAATACCAATTTTGGAAGTTGGTTCAATTTCCGAAGTTGGTGCAATCTTTTTTCAACTTTGAAAAATCGATATTTATTTTGGAAGTAAGAACAATTTTCGAAGTGTGTCCAAAATTTTCCCAACTTCGAAAATTTAATACTAATTTCGGAAGTTGGGTTAATTTTTCGAAGTTCGAAAATATTTTCGAAGTTGGTCCGATCTTATCACAACTTCGAAAATCAATACCTATTTTGGAAGTTGGGTCAATTTTCGAAATTGGTCCAAAATTATCCCAACTTCGAAAAATCAATACCTATTTTGGAAGTTGGGTCAATTTTCGAAATTGGTACAAAATTATCCCATCTTCGAAAAATCAATACCAATTTTGGAAGTTTGCTCAATTTTCGAAGTTGGTCCAAACTTATCCCAACTTCGAAAAATTAATGCCTACTATGGAAGTTGGGTCAATGTTCGAAATTGGTCCAAAATTATCCAAACTTCGAAAATCAATACAAATTTTGGAAGTTGGGTCAAATTTCAAGTTGGTCCAAAATTATCCCAACTTCGAAAATTCAATACTAATTTTGGAAGCTGTGTCAATTTTTGAAGTTGTGTCAATTTTCGAACTTGGCACAAATGATCCCAACTTCGAAAATTCAATACCAATTTTGGAAGTTGGGTCAATTTTCGAAGTTGGTCCAATCTTATCCAAACTTCGAAAATTCAATACAAATTTTGGAAGTTGGGTCAATTTTCGATGTAGCTCCAAAATTATCCCAAGCTCGAAAATTCAATACTAATTTTGGCAGTTGGGTCAATTTTCGAAGTTGGATCAATTTTCGAAGTTGGTCCAAACTTATCACAACTTCGAAAAATTAATGCCTATTATGGAAGTTGGGTCAATGTTCGAAATTGGTCGAAAATTATCCAAACTTCGAAATATCAATACCAATTTTGGAAGTTGGGTCAAATTTCGAAGTCGGTCCATAATTATCCCATCTTCGAATATTCAATACTAATTTTGCAAGTAGTGTCAGTTTTCGTAGTAGGTCCAAAATTATCCTACCTTCGAAAATTCAATTCTAATTTTAGAAGTTACGTCAATTTTCGAAGTATCTCCAATATTATCCCAACCTCGAAAATTCAATACTAATTTTGGAAGATGGTCCCAACTTCAAAAATTTAATACTAATTTTGGAAGTTGGGTTAATTTTCGAAGTTCGAAAATATTTTCGAAGTTGGTCGAACTTATCACAACTTCGAAAAATCAATGCCTATTTTGGAAGTTGGGTCAATTTTCGAAATTGGTCCAAAATTATCCCAACTTCGAAACATCAATACCTATTTTGGAAGTTGGGTCAATTTTCGAAATTGGTCTAAAAATATTCCATCTTCGAAAAATCAATACCAATTTTGGAAGTTTGTTCAATTTTCGAAGTTGGTCCAAACTTATCCCAACTTCGAAAAATCAATACCTATTTTGGAAGTTGGGTCAATTTTCGATATTGGTCCAAAATTATCCCAACTTCGAAAAATCAATACCTATTTTGGAAGTTGGGTCAATTTTAGAAATTGGTACAAAATTATCCCATCTTCGAAAAATCAATACCAATTTTGGAAGTTTGCTCAATTTTCGAAGTTGGTCCAAACTTATCCCAACTTCGAAAAATTAATGCCTACTATGGAAGTTGGGTCAATGTTCGAAATTGGTCCAAAATTATCCAAACTTCGAAAATCAATACAAATTTTGGAAGTTGGGTCAATTTCGAAGTTGGTCCAAAATTATCCCAACTTCGAAAATTCAATACTAATTTTGGAAGCTGCGTCAATTTTCGAAGTTGTGTCAATTTTCGAACTTGGCACAAATGATCCCAACTTCGAAAATTCAATACCAATTTTGGAAGTTGGGTCAATTTTCGAAGTTGGTCCAATCTTATCCAAACTTCGAAAATTCAATACAAATTTTGGAAGTTGGGTCAATTTTCGATGTAGCTCCAAATTATCCCAAGCTCGAAAATTCAATACTAATTTTGGCAGTTGGGTCAATTTTCGAAGTTGGATCAATTTTCGAAGTTGGTCCAAACTTATCACAACTTCGAAAAATTAATGCCTATTATGGAAGTTGGGTCAATGTTCGAAATTGGTCGAAAATTATCCAAACTTCGAAATATCAATACCAATTTTGGAAGTTGGGTCAAATTTCGAAGTTGGCCCATAATTATCCCATCTTCGAATATTCAATACTAATTTTGCAAGTAGTGTCAGTTTTCGAAGTAGGTCCAAAATTATCCCACCTTCGAAAATTCAATTCTAATTTTAGAAGTTACGTCAATTTTCGAAGTATCTCCAATATTATCCCAACCTCGAAAATTCAATACTAATTTTGGAAGATGGTCCCAACTTCAAAAATTTAATACTAATTTTGGAAGTTGGGTTAATTTTCGAAGTTCGAAAATATTTTCGAAGTTGGTCCGAACTTATCACAACTTCGAAAAATCAATACCTATTTTGGAAGTTGGGTCAATTTTCGAAATTGGTCCAAAATTATCCCAACTTCGAAACATCAATACCTATTTTGGAAGTTGGGTCAATTTTCGAAATTGGTCTAAAAATATTCCATCTTCGAAAAATCAATACCAATTTTGGAAGTTTGTTCAATTTTCGAAGTTGGTCCAAACTTATCCCAACTTCGAAAAATCAATACCAATTTTGGAAGTTGGGTCAAATTTCGAAGTTGGTCCAAAATTATCCCAACTTCGAATATTCAATACAAATTTTGGAAGTTGTGTCAGTTTTCGAAGTAGGTCCAAAATTATCCCATCTTCGAAAATTTAATTCTAATTTAAGAAGTTACGTCAATTTTCGAAGTATCTCCAAAATTATCCCAACCTCGAAAATTCAATACTAATTTTGGAAGTTGGGTCAATTTGCCGACTTCGAAAATTCAATTCCTATTTGGGTAGAAGGACCATTTTCGATGTTTTTAAAAATTATCTAAAATTCGAAAATTCAATACCAATTTTAGAAGTTGGCTCAATTTCGAAGTTGGTCCAAAATTATCCCAACATTGAAAATTCAATACCAATTTTGAAAGTTTGGTGAATTTTCGAAGTTGGTCCAAAATTATCCCAACTTTAAAAGATCAATACAAATTTTTGAAGTTGGGTTATTTTTCGAAGTTGGTCCAATCTTTGAAAATTCAATATAAATTTTGGAAGTTGGTTCAATTTTCGAAGTTGGTCCAAACTTATCCCAACTTATAAAAATTAATACTTACTTTGGAAGTTGGGTCAATTTTCGAAGTTGGTCCAAAATTATCCTAACTTTGAAAATTCAATACTAATTTTGGAAGCTGTGTCAATTTTCGAAGTTGTGTCAATTTTCGAACTTGGCCCAAATGATCCCAACTTCGAAAATTCAATACCAATTTTGGAAGTTGGATCAATTTTCGAAGTTGGTCCAATATTATCCAAACTTCGAAAATTCAATACAAATTTTGGAAGTTGGGTCAATTTTCGATGTAGCTCCAAAATTATCCCATCTTCGAAAAATCAATTCTAATTTTAGAAGTTACGTCAATTTTCGAAGTATCTCCAAAATTATCCCAACCTCGAAAATTCAATAGTAATTTTGGCAGTTGGGTCAATTTTCGAAGTTGGTCCAAAATTATCCCAGCTTCGAAAATTCAATACAAATTTTCGAAGTTGGATCAATTTCCGAAAATGATCCAAAATTATCCAAAACACGGAAAATTCAATACCAATTTTGGAAGTTGGTTCAATTTCCGAAGTTGGTGCAATCTTTTTTCAACTTTGAAAAATCGATATTTATTTTGGAAGTAAGAACAATTTTCGAAGTGTGTCCAAAATTTTCCCAACTTCGAAAATTTAATACTAATTTCGGAAGTTGGGTTAATTTTCGAAGTTCGAAAATATTTTCGAAGTTGGTCCGATCTTATCACAACTTCGAAAAATCAATACCTATTTTGGAAGTTGGGTCAATTTTCGAAATTGGTCCAAAATTATCCCAACTTCGAAAAATCAATACCTATTTTGGAAGTTGGGTCAATTTCGAAATTGGTACAAAATTATCCCATCTTCGAAAAATCAATACCAATTTTGGAAGTTTGCTCAATTTTCGAAGTTGGTCCAAACTTATCCCAACTTCGAAAAATTAATGCCTACTATGGAAGTTGGGTCAATGTTCGAAATTGGTCCAAAATTATCCAAACTTCGAAAAATCAATACAAATTTTGGAAGTTGGGTCAAATTTCGAAGTTGGTCCAAAATTATCCCAACTTCGAAAATTCAATACTAATTTTGGAAGCTGTGTCAATTTTCGAAGTTGTGTCAATTTTCGAACTTGGCACAAATGATCCCAACTTCGAAAATTCAATACCAATTTTGGAAGTTGGGTCAATTTTCGAAGTTGGTCCAATCTTATCCAAACTTCGAAAATTCAATACAAATTTTGGAAGTTGGGTCAATTTTCGATGTAGCTCCAAAAATTATCCCAAGCTCGAAAATTCAATACTAATTTTGGCAGTTGGGTCAATTTTCGAAGTTGGATCAATTTTCGAAGTTGGTCCAAACTTATCACAACTTCGAAAAATTAATGTCTATTATGGAAGTTGGGTCAATGTTCGAAATTGGTCGAAAATTATCCAAACTTCGAAATATCAATACCAATTTTGGAAGTTGGGTCAAATTTCGAAGTTGGTCCAAAATTATCCCAACTTCGAATATTCAATACTAATTTTGCAAGTTGTGTCAGTTTTCAAGTAGGTCCAAAATTATCCCACCTTCGAAAATTCAATTCTAATTTTAGAAGTTACGTCAATTTTCGAAGTATCTCCAAAATTATCCCAACCTCGAAAATTCAATACTAATTTTGGAAGATGGTCCCAACTTCAAAAATTTAATACTAATTTTGGAAGTTGGGTTAATTTTCAGTTCGAAAATATTTTCGAAGTTGGTCCGAACTTATCACAACTTCGAAAAATCAATACCTATTTTGGAAGTTGGGTCAATTTTCGAAATTGGTCCAAAATTATCCCAACTTCGAATATTCAATACTAATTTTGGAAGTTGGGTCAATTTTCGAAATTGGTCTAAAATATTCCATCTTCGAAAATTCAATACCAATTTTGGAAGTTTGTTCAATTTTCGAAGTTGGTCCAAACTTATCCAAACTTCGAAATATCAATACCAATTTTGGAAGTTGGGTCAAATTTCGAAGTTGGTCCAAAATTATCCCAACTTCGAATATTCAATACTAATTTTGCAAGTTGTCAGTTTTCAAGTAGGTCCAAAAATTATCCCATCTTCGAAAATTTAATTCTAATTTAAGAAGTTACGTCAATTTTCGAAGTATCTCCAAAATTATCCCAACCTCGAAAATTCAATACTAATTTTGGAAGTTGGGTCAATTTGCCGACTTCGAAAATTCAATTCCTATTTAGGTAGAAGGACCATTTTCGATGTTTTTAAAAATTATCTAAAATTCGAAAATTCAATACCAATTTTAGAAGTTGGCTCAATTTAGAAGTTGGTCCAAAATTATCCCAACATTGAAAATTTAATACCAATTTTGAAAGTTTGGTGAATTTTCGAAGTTGGTCCAAAATTATCCCAACTTTAAAAGATCAATACAAATTTTTGAAGTTGGGTTATTTTTCGAAGTTGGTCCAATCTTTGAAAATTCAATATAAATTTTGGAAGTTGGTTCAATTTTCGAAGTTGGTCCAAACTTATCCCAACTTATAAAAATTAATACCTACTTTGGAAATTGGGTCAATTTTCGAAGTTGGTCCAAAATTATCCCAACTTTGAAAATTCAATACTAATTTTGGAAGCTGTGTCAATTTTCGAAGTTGTGTCAATTTTCGAACTTGGCTCAAATGATCCCAACTTCGAAAATTCAATACCAATTTTGGAAGTTGGGTTAATATTCGAAGTTGGTCCAATATTATCCAAACTTCGAAAATTCAATACAAATTTTGGAAGTTGGGTCAATTTTCGAAATTGGTCCAAAATTATCCCATCTTCGAAAAATCAATACCAATTTTGGAAGTTTGCTCAATTTTCGAAGTTGGTCCAAACTTATCCCAACTTCGAAAAATTAATGCCTTCTATGGAAGTTTGGTCAATGTTCGAAATTGGTCCAAAATTATCCAAACTTCGAAAAATCAATACAAATTTTGGAAGTTGGGTCAAATTTCGAAGTTGGTCCAAAATTATCCCAACTTCGAAAATTCAATACTAATTTTGGAAGTTGTGTCAATTTTCGAAGTTGTGTCAATTTTCGAACTTGGCCCAAATGATCCCAACTTCGAAAATTCAATACCAATTTTGGAAGTTGGGTCAATTTTCGAAGTTGGTCCAATCTTATCCAAACTTCGAAAATTCAATACAAATTTTGGAAGTTGGTTCAATTTTCGAAGTATCTCCAAAATTATCCCAAGCTCGAAAATTCAATACTAATTTTGGCAGTTGGGTCAATTTTCGAAGTTGGATCAATTTTCGAAGTTGGTCCAAACTTATCCCAACTTCGAAAAATTAATGCCTATTATGGAAGTTGGGTCAATGTTCGAAATTGCTCGAAAATTATCCAAACTTCGAAATATCAATACCAATTTTGGAAGTTGGGTCAAATTTCGAAGTTGGTCCAAAATTATCCCAACTTCGAATATTCAATACTAATTTTGCAAGTTGTGTCAGTTTTCGAAGTAGGTCCAAAATTATCCCATCTTCGAAAATTCAATTCTAATTTTAGAAGTTACGTCAATTTTCGAAGTATCTCCAAAATTATCCCAACCTCGAAAATTCAATACTAATTTTGGAAGTTGGGTCAATTGCCCACTTCGGAAATTCAATTCCCATTTGGGTAGAAGTACCATTTTCGATGTTTTTAAAAAATTATCTAAAATTCTAAAATTCAATACCAATTTTAGAAGTTGGCTCAATTTCGAAGTTGGTCCAAACTTTTCCCAACTTCGAAAAAATAATATCTATTTTTGAAGTTGGGTTAATTTTCGGATTTGGTACAAAATTATCCCAACTTCGAAAAATCAATATCAATTTTGGAAGTTGGGTCAAATTTCGAAGTTGGTACAAAATTATCCAAACTTCGAAAATCCAATACTAATTTTGGAAGTTGTGTCAATTTTCGAAGTAGGTCCAAATATATTCCAATTTTTTTAAGCTGGGTCCAATTTCGAAGTTGGTCCAAAATTATCCCAACTTCGAAAATTCAATACTAATTTTGGAAGTTGTGTCAATTTTCGAAGTAGGTCCAAGATTATCCCAACATCAAAAATTCAATACTAATTTTGGAAGTAGGGTCAATTTTTGAAGCTGGTCCTAAATAATGCCAACTTCGAAAATTCAATACCGATTCAATACCAATTTTGGAAGTTGTGTTATTTTTCGAAGTTGGTCCAAAATTATCACATCTTTGAAAATTCAATGTAAATTTTGGAAGTTGGTTCAATATTCGAAGATGATCCAAAATTCTACCAACATTGAAAATTCAACACCAATTTTGGAAGTTGGTTCAATTTTCGAAGTTGGTCCAAACATATCCCAACTTATAAAAATTAATACCTACTTTGGAAGTTGGGTCAATTTTCGAAATTGGTCCAAAATTATCCCAACTTCGAAAAATCAATACCTATTTTGGAAGTTGGGTCAATTTTCGAAATTGGTCCAAAATTATCCCAACTTCGAAAAATCAATACCAATTTTGGAAGTTTGTTCAATTTTCGAAATTGGTCTAAAAATATTCCATCTTCGAAAAATCAATACCAATTTTGGAAGTTTGTTCAATTTTCGAAGTTGGTCCAAACATATCCCAACTTATAAAAATTAATACCTACTTTGGAAGTTGGGTCAATTTTCGAAATTGGTCCAACATTATCCTAACATCGAAAATTCAATAACAATTTTTCTAAGTTGGGTCAATTTTCGAAGTTGGTCCAAAATTATCCTATCTTCGAAAATTCAATACAAATTTTGGAAGTTGGGTCAATTTTCGAAGATGGTCCAAACTTATCTCAACTTCGAAAATTCAATACTAATTTTGGAAGTTGGGTCGATTTTCGAAGTTATGTCAATTTTCGAACATGGCCCAAATGATCCCAACTTCGAAAATTCAATACTAATTTTGGAAGTTGGGTCAATTTTTCGAAATTGGTACAAAATTATCCCAACTTCGAAACATCAATACCTATTTTGGAAGTTGGGTCAATTTTCGAAATTGGTACAAAATTATCCAAACTTCAAAAATTCAATACTAATTTTGGCAGTTGGTTCAGTTTCCGAAGTTGGTCCAAACTTATTTCAACTTTGAAAAATCGATATCTATTTTGGAAGTTAGAACAATTTTCGAAGTGTGTCCAAAATTTTCCCAACTTCAAAAATTTAATACTAATTTTGGAAGTTGGGTTAATTTTCGAAGCTCGAAAATATTTTCGAAGTTGGTCCGAACTTATCACAACTTCGAAAAATCAATACCTATTTTGGAAGTTGGGTCAATTTTCGAAATTGGTCCAAAATTATCCCAACTTCGAAACATCAATACCTATTTTGGAAGTTGGTTCAATTTTCGAAATTGGTCTAAAAATATTCCATCTTCGAAAAATCAATACCAATTTTGGAAGTTTGTTCAATTTTCGAAGTTGGTCAAAACTTATCCCAACTTCGAAAAATCAATACCAATTTTGGAAGTTGGGTCAAATTTCGAAGTTGGTCCAAAATTATCCCAACTTCGAATATTCAATACTAATTTTGCAAGTTGTGTCAGTTTTCGAAGTAGGTCCAAAATTATCCCATCTTCGAAAATTTAATTCTAATTTAAGAAGTTACGTCAATTTTCGAAGTATCTCCAAAATTATCCCAACCTCGAAAATTCAATACTAATTTTGGAAGTTGGGTCAGTTTGCCGACTTCGAAAATTCAATTCCTATTTGGGTAGAAGGACCATTTTCGATGTTTTTAAAAATTATCTAAAATTCGAAAGTTCAATACCAATTTTAGAAGTTGGCTCAATTTCGAAGTTGGTCCAAAATTATCCCAACATTGAAAATTCAATACCAATTTTGAAAGTTTGGTGAATTTTCGAAGTTGGTCCAAAATTATCCCAACTTTAAAAGATCAATACAAATTTTTGAAGTTGGGTTATTTTTCGAAGTTGGTCCAATCTTTGAAAATTCAATATAAATTTTGGAAGTTGGTTCAATTTTCGAAGTTGATCCAAACTTATCCCAACTTATAAAAATTAATACCTACTTTGGAAGTTGGGTCAATTTTCGAAGTTGGTCCAAAAGTAACCCAACTTTGAAAATTCAATACTAATTTTGGAAGCTGTGTCAATTTTCGAAGTTGTGTCAATTTTCGAACTTGGCCCAAATGATCCCAACTTCGAAAATTCAATACCAATTTTGGAAGTTGGGTTAATTTTCGAAGGTGGTCTAATATTATCCAAACTTCAAAAATTCAATACAAATTTTGGAAGTTGGGTCAATTTTCGAAATTGGTCCAACATTATCCTAACTTCGAAAATTCAATAACAATTTTTCTAAGTTGGGTCAATTATCGAAGTTGGTCCAAAATTATCCTATCTTCGAAAATTCAATACAAATTTTGGAAGTTGTGTCAATTTTCGAAGATGGTCCAAACTTATCCCAACTTCGAAAATTCAATACTTATTTTGGAAGTTGGGACGATTTTCGAAGTTATGTCAATTTTCGAACATGGCCCAAATGATCCCAACTTCGAAAATTCAATACCAATTTTGGAAGTTGGGTCAATTTTCGAAATTGGTTCAAAATTATCCCAACTTCGAAACATCAATACCTATTTTGGAAGTTGGGTCAATTTTCGAAATTGGTACAAAATTATCCAAACTTCAAAAATTCAATACTAATTTTGGCAGTTGGGTCAATTTTCGAAGTTGGTCCAAAATTATCCCAGCTTCGAAAATTCAATACAAATTTTGAAAGTTGGATCAATTTTCGAAGTTGATCCAAAAATATCCAAAACATAGAAAATTCAATACCAATTTTGGAAGTTGGTTCAGTTTCCGAAGTTGGTCCAAACTTATTTCAACTTTGAAAAATCGATATCTATTTTGGAAGTTAGAACAATTTTCGGAGTGTGTCCAAAATTTTCCCAACTTCAAAAATTTAATACTAATTTTGGAAGTTGGGTTAATTTTCGAAGTTCGAAAATATTTTCGAAGTTGGTCCGAACTTATCACAACTTCGAAAAATCAATACCTATTTTGGAAGTTGGGTCAATTTTCGAAATTGGTCCAAAATTATCCCAACTTCGAAACATCAATACCTATTTTGGAAGTTGGGTCAATTTTCGAAATTGGTCTAAAAATATTCCATCTTCGAAAAATCAATACCAATTTTGGAAGTTTGTTCAATTTTCGAAGTTGGTCCAAACTTATCCCAACTTCGAAAAATCAATACCAATTTTGGAAGTTGGGTCAAATGTCGAAGTTGGTCCAAAATTATCCCAACTTCGAATATTCAATACTAATTTTGCAAGTTGTGTCAGTTTTCGAAGTAGGTCCAAAATTATCCCATCTTCGAAAATTCAATTCTAATTTAAGAAGTTACTTCAATTTTCGAAGTATCTCCATAATTATCCCAACCTCGAAAATTCAATACTAATTTTGGAAGTTGGGTCAATTTGCCGACTTCGAAAATTCCATTCCTATTTGGGTAGAAGGACCATTTTCGATGTTTTTAAAAATTATCTAAAATTCGAAAATTCAATACCAATTTTAGAAGTTGGCTCAATTTCGAAGTTGGTCCAAAATTATCCCAACATTGAAAATACAATACCAATTTTGAAAGTTTGGTGATTTTTCGAAGTTGGTCCAAAATTATCCCAACTTTAAAAGATCAATACAAATTTTTGAAGTTGGGTTATTTTTCGAAAATGGTCCAATCTTTGAAAATTCAATATAAATTTTGGAAGTTGGTTCAATTTTCGAAGTTGGTCCAAACTTATCCCAACTTTTAAAAATTAATACCTACTTTGGAAGTTGGGTCAATTTTCGAAGTTGGTCCAAAATTATCCTAACTTTGAAAATTCAATACTAATTTTGGAAGCTGTGTCAATTTTCGAAGTTGTGTCAATTTTCGAACTTGGCCCAAATGATCCCAACTTCGAAAATTCAATACCAATTTTGGAAGTTGGGTCAATTTTCGAAGTTGGTCCAATATTATCCAAACTTCGAAAATTCAATACAAATTTTGGAAGTTGGGTCAATTTTCGATGTAGCTCCAAAATTATCCCATCTTCGAAAATTCAATTCCAATTTTAGAAGTTACGTCAATTTTCGAAGTATCTCCAAAATTATCCCAACCTCGAAAATTCAATAGTAATTTTGGTTCAATTTCCGAAGTTGGTGCAATCTTTTTTCAACTTTGAAAAATCGATATTTATTTTGGAAGTAAGAACAATTTTCGAAGTGTGTCCAAAATTTTCCCAACTTCGAAAATTTAATACTAATTTCGGAAGTTGGGTTAATTTTCGAAGTTCGAAAATATTTTCGAAGTTGGTCCGATCTTATCACAACTTCGAAAAATCAATACCTATTTTGGAAGTTGGGTCAATTTTCGAAATTGGTCCAAAATTATCCCAACTTCGAAAAATCAATACCTATTTTGGAAGTTGGGTCAATTTTCGAAATTGGTCCAAAATTATCCCATCTTCGAAAAATCAATACCAATTTTGGAAGTTTGTTCAATTTTCGAAGTTGGTCCAAACTTATCCCAACTTCGAAAAATTAATGCCTACTATGAAAGTTGGGTCAATGTTCGAAATTGGTCCAAAATTATCCAAACTTCGAAAATTCAATACAAATTTTGGAAGTTGGGTCAATTTTCGATGTAGCTCCAAAATTATCCCATCTTCGAAAATTCAATTCCAATTTTAGAAGTTACGTCAATTTTCGAAGTATCTCCAAAATTATCCCAACCTCGAAAATTCAATAGTAATTTTGGTTCAATTTCCGAAGTTGGTGCAATCTTTTTTCAACTTTGAAAAATCGATATTTATTTTGGAAGTAAGAACAATTTTCGAAGTGTGTCCAAAATTTTCCCAACTTCGAAAATTTAATACTAATTTCGGAAGTTGGGTTAATTTTCGAAGTTCGAAAATATTTTCGAAGTTGGTCCGATCTTATCACAACTTCGAAAAATCAATACCTATTTTGGAAGTTGGGTCAATTTTCGAAATTGGTCCAAAATTATCCCAACTTCGAAAAATCAATACCTATTTTGGAAGTTGGGTCAATTTTCGAAATTGGTCCAAAATTATCCCATCTTCGAAAAATCAATACCAATTTTGGAAGTTTGTTCAATTTTCGAAGTTGGTCCAAACTTATCCCAACTTCGAAAAATTAATGCCTACTATGAAAGTTGGGTCAATGTTCGAAATTGGTCCAAAATTATCCAAACTTCGAAAAATCAATACAAATTTTGGAAGTTGGATTAATTTTCGAAATTGGTTCAAAATTATCCCAACTTCGAAACATCAATACCTATTTTGGAAGTTGGGTCAATTTTCGAAATTGGTACAAAATTATCCAAACTTCAAAAATTCAATACTAATTTTGGCAGTTGGGTCAATTTTCGAAGTTGGTCCAAAATTATCCCAGCTTCGAAAATTCAATACAAATTTTGAAAGTTGGATCAATTTTCGAAGTTGATCCAAAAATATCCAAAACATAGAAAATTCAATACCAATTTTGGAAGTTGGTTCAGTTTCCGAAGTTGGTCCAAACTTATTTCAACTTTGAAAAATCGATATCTATTTTGGAAGTTAGAACAATTTTCGAAGTGTGTCCAAAATTTTCCCAACTTCAAAAATTTAATACTAATTTTGGAAGTTGGGTTAATTTTCGAAGTTCGAAAATATTTTCGAAGTTGGTCCGAACTTATCACAACTTCGAAAAATCTTTGAAAATTCAATACTAATTTTGGAAGCTGTGTCAATTTTCGAAGTTGTGTCAATTTTCGAACTTGGCCCAAATGATCCCAACTTCGAAAATTCAATACCAATTTTGGAAGTTGGGTCAATTTTCGAAGTTGGTCCAATATTATCCAAACTTCGAAAATTCAATACAAATTTTGGAAGTTGGGTCAATTTTCGATGTAGCTCCAAAATTATCCCATCTTCGAAAATTCAATTCTAATTTTAGAAGTTACGTCAATTTTCAAAGTATCTCCAAAATTATCCCAACCTCGAAAATTCAATAGTAATTTTAGCAGTTGGGTCAATTTTCGAAGTTGGTCCAAAATTATCCCAGCTTCGAAAATTCAATACAAATTTTCGAGTTGGATCAATTTCCGAAAATGATCCAAAATTATCCAAAACATGGAAAATTCAATACCAATTTTGGAAGTTGGTTCAATTTCCGAAGTTGGTGCAATCTTTTTCAACTTTGAAAAATCGATATTTATTTTGGAAGTAAGAACAATTTTCGAAGTGTGTCCAAAATTTTCCCAACTTCGAAAATTTAATACTAATTTCGGAAGTTGGGTTAATTTTCGAAGTTCGAAAATATTTTCGAAGTTGGTCCGATCTTATCACAACTTCGAAAATTCAATACCTATTTTGGAAGTTGGGTCAATTTTCGAAATTGGTACTAAATTATTTCAACTTCGAAAATTAATACCTATTTTGGAAGTTGGGTCAATTTTCGAAATTTTTCCAGAATTATCCCAACTTCGAAAAATCAATACCAATTTTGGAAGTTTGCTCAATTTTCGAAGTTGGTCCAAACTTATCCCAACTTCGAAAAATTAATGCCTACTATGAAAGTTGGGTCAATGTTCGAAATTGGTCCAAAATTATCCAAACTTCGAAAAATCAATACAAATTTTGGAAGTTGGGTCAAATTTCGAAGTTGGTCCAAAATTATCCCAACTTCGAACATTCAATACTAATTTTGGAAGCAGTGTCAATTTTCGAAGTTGTGTCAATTTTCGAACTTGGCCCAAATGATCCCAACTTCGAAAATTCAATACCAATTTTGGAAGTTGGGTCAATTTTCGAAGTTGGTCCAATCTTATCCAAACTTCGAAAATTCAATACAAATTTTGGAAGTTGGGTCAATTTTCGATGTAGCTCCAAAATTATCCCATCTTCGAAAATTCAATTCTAATTTTAGAAGTTACGTCAATTTTCGAAGTATCTCCAAAATTATCCCAAGCTCGAAAATTCAATACTAATTTTGGCAGTTGGGTCAATTTTCGAAGTTGGATCAATTTTCGAAGTTGGTCCAAACTTATCCCAACTTCGAAAAATTAATGCCTATTATGGAAGTTGGGTCAATGTTCGAAATTGGTCGAAAATTATCCAAACTTCGAAATATCAATACCAATTTTGGAAGTTGTGTCAGCTTTCGAAGTAGGTCCAAAATTATCCCATCTTCGAAAATTCAATTCTAATTTTAGAAGTTACGTCAATTTTCGAAGTATCTCCAAAATTATCCCAACCTAGAAAATTCAATACTAATTTTGGAAGTTGGGTCAATTTGCCGACTTCGGAAATTCAATTCCCATTTGGGTAGAAGTACCATTTTCGATGTTTTTAAAAAATTATCTAAGATTCGAAAATTCAATACCAATTTTAGAAGTTGGCTCAATTTCGAAGTTGGTCCAAAATTATCCCAACATTGAAAATTCAATACAAATTTTGAAAGTTGGCTCAATTTTCGAAGTTGTCCTAAATGATCCTAAATGATCAATACAAATTTTCGAAGTTGGATCAATTTTCGAAGTTGGTCCAAACTTATCCCAACTTCGAAAAATTAATGCCTATTATGGAAGTTGGGTCATTGTTCGAAATTGGTCGAAAATTATCCAAACTTCGAAATATCAATACCAATTTTGGAAGTTGGGTCAAATTTCGAAGTTGGTCCAAAATTATCCCAACTTCGAATATTCAATACTAATTTTGCAAGTTGTGTCAGTTTTCGAAGTAGGTCCAAAATTATCCCATCTTTGAAAATTCAATTCTAATTTTAGAAGTTACGTCAATTTTCGAAGTATCTCCAAAATTATCCCAACCTCGAAAATTCAATACTAATTTTGGAAGTTGGGTCAATTTGCCGACTTCGAAAATTCAATTCCCATTTGGGTAGAAGTACCATTTTCGATGTTTTTAAAAAATTATCTAAAATTCGAAAATTCAATACCAATTTTAGAAGTTGGCCCAATTTCGAAGTTGTCCTAAATGATCCCAACTTCGAAAATTCAATACCGATTGTGGAAGTTGGGGAAATTTTCGAAGTAGGCCCAAAATTATCCCATCTTCGAAAATTCAATACAAATTTTGGAAGTTGGTTCAATTTTCGAAGTTGATCAAATATTATACCAACTTCCAAAAATCAATACTAATTTTGGAAGTTTGTTTAATTTTCGAAGTTGGTTCAAACTTTCTCAACTTCGATAAATCAATACCTATTTTGGAAGTTGAGTCAATTTTCGAAATTGGTCCAAAATTATTCTAACTTCGAAAATTCAATACCAATTTTGGAAGTTTGTTCATTTTTCGAAGTTGGTCCAAAATTATCCAAACTTCGAAAATCAATACCAATTTTGAAAGTTGGGTCAAATTTCGAAGTTGGTCCAAAATTATCCCTACTTCGAATATTCAATACTAATTTTGCAAGTTGTGTCAGTTTTCGGAGTAGGTCCAAAATTATCCCATCTTCGAAAATTCAATTCTAATTTAAGAAGTTACGTCAATTTTCGAAGTATCTCCAAAATTATCCCAACCTCGAAAATTTAATACTAATTTTGGAAGTTGGGTCAATTTGCTAAGTTGATCCAAAATTATGCCGACTTCAAAAATTCAATTCCAATTTGGGTAGAAGGACCATTTTCGATGTTTTTAAAAAATTATCTTAAAGTCGAAAATTCAAAACCAATTCTAGAAGTTGGCTCAATTTCGAAGTTGGTCCAAAATTATCCCAACATTGAAAATTCAATACCAATTTTGAAAGTTGGCTCGATTTTCGAGGTTGTCCTAAATGATTCCATCTTCGAAAATTCAATACCAATTGTGGAAGTTGGGGAAATTTTCGAAGTACTTCAAAAATTATCCCATCTTCGAAAATTTAATACAAAGTTTAGAAGTTTAGCCAATTTTCGAAGTAGGTCCAAAATTATCCCATCTTCGAAAATTCAATACAAATTTTGGAAGTTGGTTCAATTTTCGAAGTTGGTCAAATATTATACCAACTTTCAAAAATCAATACTAATTTTGGAAGTTTGTATAATTTTCGAAGTTGGTTCAAACTTTCCCAACTTCGAAAAATCAATACCTATTTTGGAAGTTGGGTCAATTTTCGATGTAGCTCCAAAATTATCCCATCTTCGAAAATTCAATTCTAATTTTAGAAGTTACGTCAATTTTCAAAGTATCTCCAAAATTATCCCAACCTCGAAAATTCAATAGTAATTTTAGCAGTTGGGTCAATTTTCGAAGTTGGTCCAAAATTATCCCAGCTTCGAAAATTCAATACAAATTTTCGAAGTTGGATCAATTTCCGAAAATGATCCAAAATTATCCAAAACATGGAAAATTCAATACCAATTTTGGAAGTTGGTTCAATTTCCGAAGTTGGTGCAATCTTTTTTCAACTTTGAAAAATCGATATTTATTTTGGAAGTAAGAACAATTTTCGAAGTGTGTCCAAAATTTTCCCAACTTCGAAAATTTAATACTAATTTCGGAAGTTGGGTTAATTTTCGAAGTTCGAAAATATTTTCGAAGTTGGTCCGATCTTATCACAACTTCGAAAAATCAATACCTATTTTGGAAGTTGGGTCAATTTTCGAAATTGGTACAAAATTATCCCAACTTCGAAAAATCAATACCTATTTTGGAAGTTGGGTCAATTTTCGAAATTGGTCCAAAATTATCCCATCTTCGAAAAATCAATACCAATTTTGGAAGTTTGCTCAATTTTCGAAGTTGGTCCAAACTTATCCCAACTTCGAAAAATTAATGCCTACTATGAAAGTTGGGTCAATGTTCGAAATTGGTCCAAAATTATCCAAACTTCGAAAAATCAATACAAATTTTGGAAGTTGGGTCAAATTTCGAAGTTGGTCCAAAATTATCCCAACTTCGAACATTCAATACTAATTTTGGAAGCAGTGTCAATTTTCGAAGTTGTGTCAATTTTCGAACTTGGCCCAAATGATCCCAACTTCGAAAATTCAATACCAATTTTGGAAGTTGGGTCAATTTTCGAAGTTGGTCCAATCTTATCCAAACTTCGAAAATTCAATACAAATTTTGGAAGTTGGGTCAATTTTCGATGTAGCTCCAAAATTATCCCATCTTCGAAAATTCAATTCTAATTTTAGAAGTTACGTCAATTTTCGAAGTATCTCCAAAATTATCCCAAGCTCGAAAATTCAATACTAATTTTGGCAGTTGGGTCAATTTTCGAAGTTGGATCAATTTTCGAAGTTGGTCCAAACTTATCCCAACTTCGAAAAATTAATGCCTATTATGGAAGTTGGGTCAATGTTCGAAATTGGTCGAAAATTATCCAAACTTCGAAATATCAATACCAATTTTGGAAGTTGTGTCAGCTTTCGAAGTAGGTCCAAAATTATCCCATCTTCGAAAATTCAATTCTAATTTTAGAAGTTACGTCAATTTTCGAAGTATCTCCAAAATTATCCCAAGCTCGAAAATTCAATACTAATTTTGGCAGTTGGGTCAATTTTCGAAGTTGGATCAATTTTCGAAGTTGGTCCAAACTTATCCCAACTTCGAAAAATTAATGCCTATTATGGAAGTTGGGTCATTGTTCGAAATTGGTCGAAAATTATCCAAACTTCGAAATATCAATACCAATTTTGGAAGTTGGGTCAAATTTCGAAGTTGGTCCAAAATTATCCCAACTTCGAATATTCAATACTAATTTTGCAAGTTGTGTCAGTTTTCGAAGTAGGTCCAAAATTATCCCATCTTTGAAAATTCAATTCTAATTTTAGAAGTTACGTCAATTTTCGAAGTATCTCCAAAATTATCCCAACCTCGAAAATTCAATACTAATTTTGGAAGTTGGGTCAATTTGCCGACTTCGAAAATTCAATTCCCATTTGGGTAGAAGTACCATTTTCGATGTTTTTAAAAAATTATCTAAAATTCGAAAATTCAATACCAATTTTAGAAGTTGGCCCAATTTCGAAGTTGTCCTAAATGATCCCAACTTCGAAAATTCAATACCGATTGTGGAAGTTGGGGAAATTTTCGAAGTAGGCCCAAAATTATCCCATCTTCGAAAATTCAATACAAATTTTGGAAGTTGGTTCAATTTTCGAAGTTGATCAAATATTATACCAACTTCCAAAAATCAATACTAATTTTGGAAGTTTGTTTAATTTTCGAAGTTGGTTCAAACTTTCTCAACTTCGATAAATCAATACCTATTTTGGAAGTTGAGTCAATTTTCGAAATTGGTCCAAAATTATTCTAACTTCGAAAATTCAATACCAATTTTGGAAGTTTGTTCATTTTTCGAAGTTGGTCCAAAATTATCCAAACTTCGAAAATCAATACCAATTTTGAAAGTTGGGTCAAATTTCGAAGTTGGTCCAAAATTATCCCTACTTCGAATATTCAATACTAATTTTGCAAGTTGTGTCAGTTTTCGGAGTAGGTCCAAAATTATCCCATCTTCGAAAATTCAATTCTAATTTAAGAAGTTACGTCAATTTTCGAAGTATCTCCAAAATTATCCCAACCTCGAAAATTTAATACTAATTTTGGAAGTTGGGTCAATTTGCTAAGTTGATCCAAAATTATGCCGACTTCAAAAATTCAATTCCAATTTGGGTAGAAGGACCATTTTCGATGTTTTTAAAAAATTATCTTAAAGTCGAAAATTCAAAACCAATTCTAGAAGTTGGCTCAATTTCGAAGTTGGTCCAAAATTATCCCAACATTGAAAATTCAATACCAATTTTGAAAGTTGGCTCGATTTTCGAGGTTGTCCTAAATGATTCCATCTTCGAAAATTCAATACCAATTGTGGAAGTTGGGGAAATTTTCGAAGTACTTCAAAAAATTATCCCATCTTCGAAAATTTAATACAAAGTTTAGAAGTTTAGCCAATTTTCGAAGTAGGTCCAAAATTATCCCATCTTCGAAAATTCAATACAAATTTTGGAAGTTGGTTCAATTTTCGAAGTTGGTCAAATATTATACCAACTTTCAAAAATCAATACTAATTTTGGAAGTTTGTATAATTTTCGAAGTTGGTTCAAACTTTCCCAACTTCGAAAAATCAATACCTATTTTGGAAGTTGGGTCAATTTTCGAAATTGGTCCAAAATTATTCCAATTTCGAAAAATCAATTCCAATTTTGGAAGTTGGTTCAATTTTCGAAGTAGGTCCAAAATTATCCCATCTTCGAAAATTCAATACTAATTCTGGAAGTTGGGTCAATAATCGAAGTTGGTCCAAAATTATCCGAACTTCGAAAATTCAATACTAATTTTGGAAGTTGGGTTAATTTCGAAGTAGGTCCAAAATTATCCCATCTTCGCAAAATCAATAAAAAATTTTGGATCAATTTTACAAGTTGGTCCAAAATAATCGAAAATTCAATTTCAATTTGGAAGTTTCCAAAGTTGTTGTTGTTGCTGACAAGGCGCACGTGTAACATGTTCATCCGCTGGATGTGTGGCTGTGGTGTTTGTGCCACTTCGTGAGAACATATCCGTTGTTAACTCCCCCCCCTCCACCAACCCTTTAAATACGATCGACCGCGATCGCTAGTTAGGAGTGAGGTTGTGTCTTAGAAAACTCGACTGCTTTCGGCTGAGTTTGGATTTGACATTTCTGTCTTAATCTTTGAGTGATCATCAGAATCATCATGGCCTAAATGATCCCAACTTCGAAAATTCAATACAAATTTTGGAAATTGGTTCAATTTTCGGAAATGGTCCAAACTTATCCCAACTTCGAAAAATCAATACCAATTTTGAAAGTTGGCGCGATTTTCGAGGTTGTCCTAAATGATCCCAACTTCGAAAATTCAATACCAATTGTGGAAGTTGGGGAAATTTTCGTAGTACGTCGAAAATTATCCCATCTTCGAAAATTTAATACAAAGTTTTGAAGTTTAGCCAATTTTCGAAGTAGGTCCAAAATTATCGCATCTTCGAAAATTCAATACAAATCTTGGAAGTTGGTTCAATATTCGAAGTTGGTCAAATGTTATACCAACTTCCAAAAATCCATACCAATTTTGGAAGTTTGTTTAATTTTCGAAGTTGGACCAAACTTTCCCAACTTCGAAAAATCAATACCTATTTTGAAAGTTGGGTCAATTTTCGAAATTGGTCCAAAATTATTCCAACTTCGAAAAATCAATACCAATTTTGGAAGTTGGTTCAATTTTCGAAGTTGGTCAAATATTATACCAACTTCCAAAAATCAATACTAATTTTGGAAGTTTGTTTAATTTTCGAAGTTGGACCAAACTTTCCCAACTTCCAAAAATCAATACTAATTTTGGAAGTTTGTTTAATTTTCGAAGTTGGACCAAACTTTCCCAACTTCGAAAAATCAATACCTATTTTGAAAGTTGGGTCAATTTTCGAAAATGGTCCAAACTTATCCCAACTTCGAAAAATCAATACCTATTTTGGAAGTTGAGACAATTTTTGAAATTGGTCCAAAATTATCCCAACTTCGAAAATTCAATACCAATTCAATACCAATTTTGGAAGTTGGGTCAATTTTCCAAGTAGGTCCAAAATTATCCCAACTTCAAAAATTCAATACTAATTTTGTAAGTTGGTGTTTGCGTCAGATGGCAGCGCCAAGCAGCTGGTCCGTCTGCTCCATACGATACTCCCCACGATAGTATCGATATCCAGACGATCGGCTATCGGGCAGTTGGCGCACCTCTAGTTTTTTTTCTTTAATGTAAAAATTTATCTCGCAAGTCACCCCCGGCTTACTATTCTTTTTTTTATATAAAAAGACCCCACAGTTAGCACATACTCTTGTGCCCCCTCCAATAAATAATTAAAATATAAACAAAGTGCAACCCAGCATTTTCACTAAATTTCTCACCACACCCAACAATCTCCTCTTCGCGTTCACCCAGCGTATGTACATACATACATACGTACATACGGCAATATATCCTAGATCTACGTTGTATCAGGTACGAGCGTAACTTTAGTATTTTTGCGACCGTTTCGAGTTTGTTTCTTCACTCAATAAGAACAAACCGAAAGCATCGTCGACTGAGAGCACAGATAACAGCTGGTGGATTCTGACAGGTCCAATCCCAAACTCCTGCAGGACCACCATCTCAGCGTTTTCCACACGCATCGTCCGACACGAGGAACCTTCATTGGAGGCCTTACTGACCAAATTTTGGGAACTAGAGGAACTCCCGACTACGCATGCTCCAAAATCTGATGCGTGGGTGGAAGATCTCTTCGTTCGCACCACGAGCCGTCAGAAGGACGGAAGGTATATGGTCTCACTGGCGTTCCGGGACCCTGAAAACATCGACTTAGGTCATTCACGAAGCACAGCGCTTGCTCAATTCTTGAGGAGCGATGCTCGTCTGTCTAAAGACCCACCTTCAAAGGAGCGGTATGATGAGGTGATTAGGGAGTACTTGGACATGGGCCACATGCACCAAGTAGAGTCAGTTGGTAACTCCACCAACTACGCGTGGTATTTAATGCTTCGTGTCCCAGCTCCAACGGGAAAAGCCTTAATGATATCCTTCATTCGGGTCCCGTTCTCCAGTCCGATTTGACCCTGCAAATCCTCAAGTGGCGCTTTCTCAAGGTGGTATTCAATGCGGATATCACAAAAATGTACAGACAAATCCTTGTTTGCCAGAGCCACACCCCCTTCCAGAGGATTCTTTTCCGAGACGCCCAGGGTCATATTCGAGATTATGAGCTCAGCACAGTTACCTTCGGGGTAACCTGTGCGCCTTTCTCGCCATCCGGGTCATACAGCAGTTGGCTGAGGATGTGAAGGTCCAATATCCGTTGGCCAGCCACCTCCTCACCAACTATATGTATGTGGATGTCGTACTGGCGGGCGCTCATAACCATCAAACCGCCGTCTCATCAATTCGAGAGCTTAGTCAAGCCCTCGACAGCGCTGAATTCCCACTCCGGAAATGGACTTCCAACTCCAAGGGCATCCTGCGGGATATTCCGAGGATCACCTACTTCACCAGGATTTTCTGGACATCGAGGACGTTAGCACTGCCAAACCGCTCGGTGTCCGCTGGCGCACAACCACGGACGAATTCTATTTTATC
>JAECWN010000243.1:0-96873 GCA_018150725.1 Drosophila quadrilineata | reverse complement strand
GTACTTTCCAAATTAAGTTGCAGTTGAACCTTTTTTGAAAGAGTTATGGGTTATTAAAGTTTCCAAAGAATTTTCAGCTTTTTTAAACGCCAATTTTTTAAAATTTTTCACCTTTTAGGCCATATTTTTCCTAAAATATTGATTCACATCGACTTCGGTAAAGTGATTTATAAATATTCAGAGAATGCCAGTAGTACTTTTACAAATAAAGAAGCGGCAACTTGAACTTTTTTGAAAGAGATATAGATTATTAAAGTTTTCAAAGAATTTTGCTTTTTTTAAAAATGCCAATTTTTTTTAAATTTTTTCACCTTTTTGGCCATATTTTTCTAAAATATTGATTCAAATCGACTTCGGTAAAGTGATTTATATATATTTAGATGCCAGAAATGTACTTTTACAAATTAAGTTGCAGTTGAACCTTTTTTGAAAGAGTTATAGGTTATTAAAGTTTTCAAAGAAATTTGCTTTTTTAAAAATGCCAATTTCTTTAATTTTTTCACTTTTTTGGACATATTTTCTAAAATATTGATTCAAGTCGACTTCGGTAAAGTGATTTATATATATTCAGATGCCAGAAATGTACTTTTACAAATTAAGTTGCAGTTGAACCTTTTTTGAAAGAGTTATAGGTTATTAAAGTTTTCAAAGAAATTTGCTTTTTTAAAAATGCCAATTTCTTTAATTTTTTCACTTTTTGGCCATATTTTCTAAAATATTGATTCAAATCGACTTCGGTAAAGTGATTTATATATATTAAGATGCCAGAAATGTACTTTCCAAAGTAAGTTGCAGTTGAACCTTTTTTGAAAGAGTTATGGGTTATTAAAGTTTCCAAAAGAATTTAGCTTTTTAAAAATGCCAATTTTTTAAAATTTTTCACCTTTTAGGCCATATTTTCTAAAATATTGATTCACATCGACCTCGGTAAAGTGATTTATATATATTCAGATGCCAGAAATGTACTTTCCAAATTAAGTTGCAGTTGAACCTTTTTTGAAAGAGTTATGGGTTATTAAAGTTTCCAAAGAATTTTGCTTTTTTAAAAACGCCAATTTTTTAAAATTTTTCACCTTTTAGGCCATATTTTCTAAAATATTGATTCACATCGACTTCGGTAAAGTGATTTATAAATATTCAGATGCCAGTAATGTACTTTTACAAATAAAGTTGCAATTGAACTTTTTTTGAAAGAGATATAGGTTATTAAAGTTTTCAAAGAATTTTGCTTTTTTAAAAATGCCAATTTTTTAATTTTTTCACCTTTTTGGCCATATTTTCTAAAATATTGATTGATATCGACTTCGGTAAAGTGATTTATATATATTCAGATGCCAGAAATGTACTTTCCAAATTAAGTTGCAGTTGAACCTTTTTTGAAAGAGTTATGGGTTTTTAAAGTTTCCAAAGAATTTTACTTGCCAATTTTTTTTATTTTTTTCACCTTTTTGGCCATATTTTCTAAAATATTGATTCAAATCGACTTCGGTAAAGTGATTTATATATATTCAGATGCCAGAAATGTACTTTTACAAATTAAGTTGCAGTTGAACCTTTTTTGAAAGAGTTATAGGTTATTAAAGTTTTCAAAGAATTTTGCTTTTTTAAAAATGCCAATTTTTTAATTTTTTTACCTTTTTGGCCATATTTTCTAAAATATTGACTCAAATCGACTTCGGTAAAGTGATTTATATATATTTAGATGCCAGAAATTTACTTTCCAAATTAAGTTGAAGTTAAACTTTTTTTGAAAGAGTTATAGGTTATTAAAGTTTCGAAAGAAATTTGCTTTTTTAAAAATGCCAATTTCTTTAATTTTTTCACTTTTTTGGACATATTTTCTAAAATATTGATTCAAATCGACTTCGGTAAAGTGATTTATATATATTAAGATGCCAGAAATGTACTTTCCAAATTAAGTTGCAGTTGAACCTTTTTTGAAAGAGTTATGGGTTATTAAAGTTTCCAAAGAATTTAGCTTTTTTAAAAATGCCAATTTCTTTAATTTTTTCACTTTTTTGGACATATTTTCTAAAATATTGATTCAAATCGACTTCGATAAAGTGATTTATATATATTCAGATGCCAGAAATGTACTTTCCAAATTAAGTTGCAGTTGAACCTTTCTTGAAAGAGTTATAGGTTATTAAAGTTTCCAAAGAATTTAGCTTTTTTAAAAATGCCAATTTTTTTAAATTTTTCACCTTTTAGGCCATATTTTCTAAAATATTGATTCACATCGACTTCGGTAAAGTGATTTATAAATATTCAGATGCCAGAAATGTACTTTTACAAATTTAGTTGCAGTTGAACTTTTTTTGAAAGAGTTATGGGTTATTAAAGTTTCCAAAGAATTTAGCTTTTTTAAAAATGCCAATTTTTTTAAATTTTTCACCTTTAAGGCCATATTTTCTAAAATATTGATTCAAATCGACTTCGGTAAAGTGATTTATATATATTAAGATGCCATAAATGTACTTTCCAAATTAAGTTGCAGTTGAACCTTTTTTGAAAGAGTTATGGGTTATTAAAGTTTCCAAAGAATTTAGCTTTTTTAAAAATGCCAATTTTTTAAAATTTTTCACCTTTTAGGCCATATTTTCTAAAATATTGATTCAAATCGACTTCGGTAAAGTGATTTATATATATTCAGATGCCAGAAATGTACTTTTACAAATTAAGTTGCAGTTGAACCTTTTTTGAAAGAGTTAGGGTTTTTAAAGTTTCAAAGAATTTTGCCAATTTTTTAATTTTCACCTTATATTTTCTAAAATATTGATTCAAATCGACTTCGGTAAAGTGATTTATATATATTCAGATGCCAGAAATTACTTTCCAAATTAAGTTGCAGTTAAACTTTTTTTGAAAGAGTTATAGGTTATTAAAGTTTCCAAAGAAATTTGTTTTTTTAAATATGCCAATTTCTTTAATTTTTTCACTTTTTTGGACATATTTTCTAAAATATTGATTCAAATCGACTTCGATAAAGTGATTTATATATATTCAGATGCCAGAAATGTACTTTCCAAATTAAGTTGCAGTTGAACCTTTCTTGAAAGAGTTATAGGTTATTAAAGTTTCCAAAGAATTTAGCTTTTTTAAAAATGCCAATTTTTTAAAATTTTTCACCTTTTAGGCCATATTTTCTAAAATATTGATTCACATCGACTTCGGTAAAGTGATTTATAAATATTCAGATGCCAGAAATGTACTTTTACAAATTTAGTTGCAGTTGAACCTTTTTTGAAAGAGTTATGGGTTTTTAAAGTTTCCAAAGAATTTTACTTGCCAATTTTTTTTAATTATTTCACCTTTTTGGCCATATTTTCTAAAATATTGATTCAAATCGACTTCGGTAAATTGATTTATATATATTCAGATGCCAGAAATGTACTTTTACAAATTAAGTTGCAGTTGAACCTTTTTTGAAAGAGTTATAGGTTATTAAAGTTTCCAAAGAATTTTGTTTTTTTAAAAATGCCAATTTCTTTAATTTTTTCACTTTTTTGGCCATATTTTCTAAAATATTGATTCAAATCGACTTCGGTAAAGTGATTTATATATATTCAGATGCCAGAAATGTACTTTCCAAATTAAGTTGCAGTTGAACCTTTTTTGAAAGAGTTATGGGTTATTAAAGTTTCCAAAGAATTTACCTTTTTTAAAAATGGCAATTTTTTAAAATTTTTCACCTTTTAGGCCATATTTTCTAAAATATTGATTCACATCGACTTCGGTAAAGTGATTTATAAATATTCAGATGCCAGAAATGTACTTTTACAAATTTAGTTGCAGTTGAACCTTTTTTGAAAGAGTTGTTACGAACCGATATTTCCCGGTGGGCAACCTCAGCTAGCTCAGTGTACCCAGGGATGGGTTGCTGAGTCCCAATGCCCTCAGTTCGTAGCCAGATCCCGAACAAGTTCCGTCTCGTTCGCAAACAACATCGATAATAAACATCGATAACACAACACAGACAACAACCAGAGACGCGCCCACCCTACCATACGATGGACCAAAGCGTGAATGTTGTGGTCCATCGCCCTTTGAGGAAAGTCACAGCTGACTATTCCTGGCTTTCACAGCCTTCTCTTCCCCCCTTTTGCGGGAAACTAACAAATCATTTTTTTGGGTTCTGCTGCGCAACTAACAAATATTTATTTAACTAAAAATTGTGTTGTGGGGCCCTAGGTGACAGATGACCGTGGCAGCAAACCTGCTGTCTGCCAGGGCTAATCCTAACACGCTATGTGCGGCAAAACAGAAGCTGCAAATAGCCTCGCACATAAATTACGACGGTCAATAAAAAGGGTCCTATCCTACCTAGAAGAGCTCCTCTGGGATTCGGGTGGGGACACCTAACCGTAACCAGACTAGCGTCTGGTTGCAACGCGGCATCCTGCCCGCAAGCAGCAAGATTGCTACTCGGCAATGCGCCTACCTTCACAAAATTAATTTAAATGAAAAAAAAACGAACTAAAATACGCGGGGACAACTTACAAAACAAATAATTAAAATAAATAACTGATAAATAAATAAATAAATGAATAAATAACAAATTAAATATATACATAAAAAAAAATAACACGACGGTGACTATAGGGGGGTCTGCGAGGGGCAGACTGCGCCAAAAACAACGTCGTCCTGACGTGTGACGTGCCCCTCAGGGCTGTGAGGCTAATTTACGCCCACCACGGGGCTTGCGCTGATTTTCTGCGGGGCTGGAGGAGGGATCGCCTACGTGTGACGTACACCACATGGCTAATGTTGCCACAGACGCGACGCCAAATGGGCCGGACTCACCCGAATGTTTTTTATAATATTGCCCCCTCAGGGCGGCGGGGACGTGATGGCGGCGGCGTCGTCGTTGGTGCGTCCATGCTGACGCGGCGGCAACATTGCTGCTTTCTTGTGGGCGACGGCGAATCCTCCAGCACAGGCTTACGGAGTGTGTGGCAGCTCAATATCCATCCATTTATCACTCCGCTTACTCCTTATTTTAAAGCTCCCGCTTATCATTTGCACACGGGCGTGCGTGGACACCTGACTCCCCTGCCTTAGCCAGTTGTTCAGCGCCCGGTCTTCCTTTTTTCCAAATTTTATTTGACCGGGCGCCCAACAGCACGTGCAGTCACTTGCAGAATTTTCATGTAACACTTTCGTCGGGCAATCAGCTGTTCATGACGTTTCAAATCAGGGGTTATCGATGTACCAGAATTATGGCAACGCCGGACATATCGCTGACCCAGCCCTAAGATCATCGATAACCCGCAGCCGGCCCAACGAGAATGCAACATCACCCGGAAATTCCGAGCGAGCAAACCTGCAAGCGCTGCTAATTGCCGGGCGCATCAATCGTGGGCCCTAGAGTCAGGGTTGCCCACAATCCGCGCCCAACGTAGGCCACACCCACGACCCTGAACTAAACTAAACTAAACCTAACTAACCTAACATGCACCTAACTGCTAATTATCCTAAAACCGGAGACCAGATGTGAGAAACGACGATACCGGCATCCCGTGAGAGCAGCTCCCAAAACGCCGAGGAGATGTCACCGGATCATCGGAAACGCTCTCCGGGCGCCGATACCGCGTCCTCCTTCCAACTTATCTCCGTTTCGGGTAGATGCCCTCCCTCAGAGCCGAGATCCACCTTGGAGGCACCACCCAATGGTCCGCAACCGTCCCCACAGCCAACTGCTTGAAAATAGTGCGGAGCTAATGGCCGCCACAGGCGCATTCGTGGCCATCGAAGGCCCATGCGACCACTGGTCCTTCCCTCGACAACCTCATCGTGATTCCACGATCTCCCTGCCGTGCGGGCAACACCCCTATGCCACTTAAAACTACCTCTGCATTCACTATTTACAACCTAATACCTACCTAATTTCTATCAGCATGCTCCTAAAACTAACCAATAAAAATAAATAAATAAATAAACAGAAAAAAAAACAAAACAACTACCTAAAAAAATAAATCTAATAAATAAATTTAAAATATATGACTAACTACCTAACATTAGAAAAATAAATAATAATGAGAAGTAAATAAATAATAATTAAAAAAACTAACAACCTAATAAATAAATAAATATATTATAAATAATCATCGATAAATAAATAAGACTACCAAAACTAAATACAAAAAAACTAACTCCTAACCTGAAAGGGAAAAGAATTTTTTTCCGCCTAGAGTCAGCTGTATCTTCCTACGTCTCATGACAGTAACTCCGCTCAAATACAAAAGACAAACAAATATTACTTCCTCAACTGGCGAATCATCAGCTTCACTAACGATCCCCAGTTAGGGTTTTTCCACAAAGACTGCGTTTCCTAATCCACTTGCGGCCGCCAACAAACCTTCTTGGCGGTGCATCGCAGGGTGACATCCTTCTGCCCCATTGGTCAGCCTGAAAGGCAGCCCATCGATGGCAACAAAGGGGAGGGAAACACACATACAAATCTACGTTACAATTAAGCGTGCTCGTCCCTACACTGCTGCCGCCCCCTCGTCGTATCCGTCCGTCGCAAACCGAGTCGCAAACGTCACTGCTCGTCGTCGAGCGTGCGTGTCATACACGGATGCTAAGAGCAACACACTCGAGTGGTCACCTGTTGGGCCGCTCTTGCCACGTTTTCTCCTCCCATCGACGTCGCAAACGTCACTGTTCCCCGTGGAACGTGCGTGTCATACGCGCATGGTCAGATCAAACTGGTTAAGAACAGCTCTGGTGCAGTTGATCGTGGCGAAACGCCAGACAAAGACACCAGACAAACTAACATTTACGTTACAACTCTGCGTCCCACTGGATCACTACAGGTGGCCCTAAGGTGCTCGATTCGATTCGTCGCAATTCCACTCCGATTACGTCTTCGGGTGAAAGTCGGATCTCCTACTAACCCGAGGGTCAGCTACACTACCACTGTGACACAGAACAAAAAATACATTTGGCCCATGAAGGTGTCCTCAAGGTCCTGATTCGCCGATCCATTCACACCGATTACGTCTCTTCGGGTGAAGTAACCAACTCCTTAAGGCCCGAGGGTCAGCCTCACTACCAACAAGGCTTCGGCGTTCGGTGTAATTTTTTATTTACCAACGACCCGTTGCTTTACGCCAGTTCCTGAAGTGTCTCGCGAACTGCTCCAGAAACACTGGTGTTTTCGATTGGGCGCCATATCTGTTACGAACCGATATTTCCCGGTGGGCAACCTCAGCTAGCTCAGTGTACCCAGGGATGGGTTGCTGAGTCCCAATGCCCTCAGTTCGTAGCCAGATCCCGAACAAGTTCCGTCTCATTCGCAAACAACATCGATAATAAACATCGATAACACAACACAACAACAACAAACACAAGCATGCAACAAACAACAAACTACATGAGTGGAATTACTGCTGGTCTGGTGTTGATGACGAGACCCCCCCAATCCATACGATGGACCAAAGCGTGAATGTTGTGGTCCATCGCCCTTTGAGGAAAGTCACAGCTGACTATTCCTGGCTTTCACAGCCTTCTCTTCCCCCCTCCTGCGGGAAACTAACAAATCATTTTTTTGGGTTCTGCTGCGCAACTAACAAATATTTATTTAACTAAAAAATTGTGTTGTGGGGCCTTAGGTGACGGATGACCGTGGCCACAAACCTGCTGTCTGCCAGGGCTAATCCTAACGCGCTATGTGCGGCAAAATAGAAGCTGCAAATAGCCTCGCACATAAATTACGACGGTCAATAAAAAGGGTCCTATCCTACCTAGAAGAGCTCCTCTGGGATTCGGGTGGGGACACCTAACCGTAACCAGACTAGCGTCTGGTTGCAACGCGCGCTGGCCTGCCCGCAAGCAGCAAGATTGCTACTCGGCAATGCGCCTACCTTCACAAAATTAATTTAAATGAAAAAAAAACGAACTAAAATACGCGGGGACAACTTACAAAACAAATAATTAAAATAAATAACTGATAAATAAATAAATAAATGAATAAATAACAAATTAAATATATACATAAAAAAAAAATAACACGACGGCGACTATAGGGGGTCTGCGAGGGGCAGACTGCGCCAAAAACAACGTCGTCCTGACGTGTGACGTGCCCCTCAGGGCTGTGAGGCTAATTTACGCCCACCACGGGGCTTGCGCTGATTTTCTGCGGGGCTGGAGGAGGGATCGCCTACGTGTGACGTACACCACATGGCTAATATTGCCACAGACGCGACGCCAAATGGGCCGGACTCACCCGAATGTTTTTTTATAATATTGCCCCTCAGGGCGGCGGGTACGTGATGGCGGCGGCGTCGTCGTTGGTGCGTCCATGCTGACGCGGCGGCAACATTGCTGCTTTCTTGTGGGCGACGGCGCGACAGCACAGGCTTACGGAGTGTGTGGCAGCTCAATGGTACACAAACATCCAAATATCCAAATGAATGGGCCGACGCCGGATTACAACCTCAGCTGATCCGGTCGCCGGCCTGCTGCCACAATAAAATTCACCATTTAGAATTTTGATATCATTAATATCACTCCGCTTACCTGGCTTATTTTAAAGCTCCCGCTTATCATTTGCACACGGGCGTGCGTGGACACCTGACTCCCCTGCCTTAGCCAGTTGTTCAGCGCCCGGTCTTCCTTTTTTCCAAATTTTATTTGACCGGGCGCCCAACAGCACGTGCAGTCACTTGCAGAATTTTCATGTAACACTTTCGTCGGGCAATCAGCTGTTTATGACGTTTCAAATCAGGGGTTATCGATGTCCCAGAATTATGGCAACGCCGGACATATCGCTGACCCAGCCCTAAGATCATCGATAACCCGCAGCCGGCCCAACGAGAATGCAACAGAGTTATGGGTTTTTAAAGTTTCCAAAGAATTTTACTTGCCAATTTTTTTTAATCCTTTCACTTTTTTGGCCATATTTTCTAAAATATTGATTCAAATCGACTTCGGTAAAGTGATTTATATATATTCAGATGCCAGAAATGTACTTTTACAAATTAAGTTGCAGTTGAACCTTTTTTGAAAGAGTTATAGGTTATTAAAGTTTCCAAAGAATTTTGCTTTTTTAAAAACGCCAATTTTTAAAAATTTTTCACCTTTTAGGCCATATTTTCTAAAATATTGATTCAAATCGACTTCGGTAAAGTGATTTATATATATTCAGATGCCAGAAATGTACTTTCAAAATTAAGTTGCAGTTGAACCTTTTTTAAAAGAGTTATGGGTTATTAAAGTTTCCAAAGAATTTTGCTTTTTTAAGAACGCCAATTTCTTTAATTTTTCACTTTTTTGGACATATTTTCTAAAATATTGATTCAAATCGACTTCGGTAAAGTGATTTATAAATATTCAGATGCCATAAATGTACTTTCCAAACTAAGTTGCAGTTGAACCTTTTTTGAAAGAGTTATGGGTTATTAAAGTTTTCAAAGAATTTTGCTTTTTTAAAAACGCCAATTTTTTTATATTTTTCACCTTTTAGGTCATATTTTCTAAAATATTGATTCAAATCGACTTCGGTAAAGTGATTTATAAATATTCAGATGCCAGAAATGTACTTTCCAAATTAGGTTGCAGTTGAACCTTTTTTGAAAGAGTTATGGGTTATTAAAGTTTCCAAAGAATTTTGCTTTTTTAAAAACGCCAATTTTTTTAATTTTTCACCTTTTTGGCCATATTTTCTAAAATATTGATTCAAATCGACTTCGGTAAAGTGATTTATAAATATTCAGATGCCAGAAATGTACTTTCCAAATTAAGTTGCAGTTAAACTTTTTTTGAAAGAGTTATAGGTTATTAAAATTTCCAAAGAAATTTGCTTTTTTAAAAGTGCCAATTTCTTTAATTTTTTCACTTTTTTGGACACATTTTCTAAAATATTGATTCAAATCGACTTCGGTAAAGTGATTTATATATATTCAGATGCCAGAAATGTACTTTCCAAATTAAGTTGCAGTTGAACCTTTTTTGAAAGAGTTATGGGTTATTAAAGTTTCCAAAGAATTTTGCTTTTTTAAAAACGCCAATTTTTTATAATTTTTCACCTTGTAGGCCATATTTTCTAAAATATTGATTCAAATCGACTTCAGTAAAGTGATTTATATATATTCAGATGCCAGAAATGTACTTTTACAAATAAAGTTGCAATTGAACCTTTTTTGAAAGAGTAATGGGTTATTAAAGTTTCCAAAGAATTTTGCTTTTTTAAAAACGCCAATTTTTTAAATTTTTCACCTTTTTGGCCATATTTTCTAAAATATTGATTCACATCGACTTCGGTAAAGTGATTTATAAATATTCAGATGCCAGAAATTTACTGTTATAAATAAAGTTGCAATTGAACCTATTTTGAAAGAGTAATGGGTTATTAAAGTTTCCAAAGAATTTTGCTTTTTTAAAATGCCAATTTTTTTAATTTTTTCACCTTTTTGGCCATATTTTCTAAAATATTGATTCAAATCGACTTCAGTAAAGTGATTTATATATATTCAGATGCCAGAAATGTACTTTTACAAATAAAGTTGCAATTAAACCTTTTTTAAAAAAAATATGGGTTATTAAAGTTTCCAAAGAATTTTGCTTTTTTAAAAACCCCAATTTTTTTAATTTTTTCACCTTTTAGGCCATATTTTCTAAAATATTGATTCAAATCGACTTCGGTAAAGTGATTTATATATATTCAGATGCCAGAAATGTACTTTTATAAATAAAGTTGCAATTGAACCTATTTTGAAAGAGTTATGGGTTATTAAAGTTTCCAAAGAATTTAGCTTTTTAAAAACGCCAATTTTTATAATTTTTTCACCTTTTAGGCCATATTTTCTAAAATATTGATTCAAATCGACTTCGGTAAAGTGATTTATATATTTTCAGATGCCAGAAATGTACTTTTACAAATTAAGTTGCAGTTGAACCTTTTTTGAAAGAGTTATAGGTTATTAAAGTTTCCAAAGAATTTTGCTTTTAAAATCCAATTTTTTTAATTTTTTACACCTTTTTGGCCATATTTTCTAAAATATTGATTCAAATCGACTTCGGTAAAGTGATTTATAAATATTCAGATGCCTGAAATTTACTTTTACAAATTAAGTTGCAGTTAAACCTTTTTTGAAAGAGTTATAGGTTATTAAAGTTTCCAAAGAAATTTGCTTTTTTAAAAATGCCAATTTTTTAATTTTTTTCACCTTTTTGGCCATATTTTCTAAAATATTGATTCAAATCGACTTCGGTAAAGTGATTTATATATATTCAGATGCCAGAAATGTACTTTTCAAATTAAGTTGCAGTTAAACCTTTTTTGAAAGAGTTATGGGTTATTAAAGTTTCCAAAGAATTTTGCTTTTTTAAAAACGCCAATTTTTTTAAATTTTTCACGTTTTAGGCCATATTTTCTAAAACATTGATTCAAATCGACTTCGGTAAAGTGATTTATAAATATTCAGATGCCAGAAATGTACTTTTACAAATAAAGTTGCAATTGAACCTTTTTTGAAAGAGTTATGGGTTTTTAAAGTTTCCAAAGAATTTTGCTTTTTAAAAGCCAATTTTTTGTAATTTTTTCACCTTTTTGGCCATATTTTCTAAAATATTGATTCAAATCGACTTCGGTAAAGTAATTTATATATATTCAGATGCCAGAAATGTACTTTTATAAATTATAGTTGCAATTGAACGTTTTTTGAAAGAGGTATGGGTTATTAAAGTTTCCAAAGAATTTTGCTTTTTAAAAACGCCAATATTTTTAATTTTTTCACCTTTTTGGCATATTTTCTAAAATATTGAATCAAATCGACTTCAGTAAAGTGATTTATATATATTCAGATGCCAGAAATGTACTTTTCAAATTAAGTTGCAGTTGAACCTTTTTTGAAAGAGTTATGGGTTATTAAAGTTTCCAAAGAATTTAGCTTTTTAAAAATGCCAATTTTTATAATTTTTTCACCTTTTAGGCCATATTTTCTAAAATATTGATTCAAATCGACTTCGGTAAAGTGATTTATATATTTTCAGATTCCAGAAATATACTTTTACAAATTAAGTTGCAGTTGAACCTTTTTTGAAAGAGTTATGGGTTATTAAAGTTTCCAAAGAATTTAGCTTTTTTAAAAATGCCAATTTTTATAATTTTTTCACCTTTTTGGCCATATTTTCTAAAATATTGATTCAAATCGACTTCGGTAAAGTGATTTATATATATTGAGATGCCAGAAATGTACTTTTACAAATTAAGTTGCAGTTGAACCTTTTTTGAAAGAGTCATAGGTTATTAAAGTTTCCAAAGAATTTTGCTTTTTTAAAAATGCCAATTTTTTAATTTTTTCACCTTTTTGGGCATATTTTCTAAAATATTGATTCAAATCGACTTCGGTAAAGTGATTTATATATATTCAGATGCCAGAAATGTACTTTTACAAATTAAGTTGCAGTTGAACCTTTTTTGAAAGAGTTATGGGTTATTAAAGTTTCCAAAGAATTTTGCTTTTTTAAAAACGCCAATTTTTTAAATTTTTTCACCTTTTAGGCCATATTTTCTAAAATATTGATTCAAATCGACTTCGGTAAAGTGATTTATAAATATTCAGATGCCAGAAATGTACTTTTACAAATTAAGTTGCAATTGAACCTTTTTTGAAAGAGTTATGGGTTTTTAAAGTTTCCAAAGAATTTTACTTGCCAATTTTTTTTAATTTTTTCACCTTTTTGGCCATATTTTCTAAAATATTGATTCAAATCGACTTCGGTAAAGTAATTTATATATATTCAGATGCCAGAAATGTACTTTTATAAATAAAGTTGCAATTGAACGTATTTTGAAAGAGGTATTGGTTATTAAAGTTTCCAAAGAAATTTGCTTTTTTAAAAACGCCAATATTTTTAATTTTTTCACCTTTTTGGCCATATTTTCTAAAATATTGAATCAAATCGACTTCAGTAAAGTGATTTATATATATTCAGATGCCAGAAATGTACTTTCCAAATTAAGTTGCAGAGGAACCTTTTTTGAAAGAGTTATGGGTTATTAAAGTTTCCAAAGAATTTAGCTTTTTTAAAAACGCCAATTTTTTAAATTTTTTCACCTTTTAGGCCATATTTTCTAAAATATTGATTCAAATCGACTTCGGTAGAGTGATTTATATATATTCAGATGCCAGAAATGTACTTTCCAAATTAAGTTGCAGAGGAACCTTTTTTGAAAGAGTTATGGGTTATTAAAGTTTCCAAAGAATTTTGCTTTTTTAAAAATGCCAATTTTTATAATTTTTTCACCTTTTAGGCCATATTTTCTAAAATATTGATTCAAATCGACTTCGGTAAAGTGATTTATATATATTGAGATGCCAGAAAATTACTTTCCAAATTAAGTTGCAGTTAAACTTTTTTTGAAAGAGTTATAGGTTATTAAAGTTTCCAAAGAAATTTGCTTTTTTAAAAATGCCAATTTCTTTAATTTTTTCACTTTTTTGGCCATATTTTCTAAAATATTGATTCAAATCGACTTCGGTAAAGTGATTTATATATATTCAGATGCCAGAAATGTACTTTTCAAATTAAGTTGCAGTTGAACCTTTTTTGAAAGAGTTATGGGTTATTAAAGTTTCCAAAGAATTTTGCTTTTTTAAAAACGCCAATTTTTTAAAATTTTTCACCTTTTAGGCCATATTTTCTAAAACATTGATTCACATCGACTTCGGTAAAGTGATTTATAAATATTCAGATGCCAGAAATGTACTTTTACAAATAAAGTTGCAATTGAACCTTTTTTGAAAGAGTTATGGGTTTTTAAAGTTTCCAAAGAATTTTACTTGCCAATTTTTTGTAATTTTTTCACCTTTTTGGCCATATTTTCTAAAATATTGATTCAAATCGACTTCGGTAAAGTAATTTATATATATTCAGATGCCATAAATGTACTTTTATAAATATAGTTGCAATTGAACGTATTTTGAAAGAGGTATTGGTTATTAAAGTTGATTATTGATTCAAATCGACTTCGGTAAAGTGATTTATATATTTTCAGATTCCAGAAATGTACTTTTACAAATTAAGTTGCAGTTGAACCTTTTTTGAAAGAGTTATAGGTTATTAAAGTTTCCAAAGAATTTAGCTTTTTTAAAAATGCCAATTTTTATAATTTTTTCACCTTTTAGGCCATATTTTCTAAAATATTGATTCAAATCGACTTCGGTAAAGTGATTTATATATATTCAGATGCCAGAAATGTACTTTTACAAATTAAGTTGCAGTTGAACCTTTTTTGAAAGAGTCATAGGTTATTAAAGTTTCCAAAGAAATTTGCTTTTTTAAAAATGCCAATTTCTTTAATTTTTTCACTTTTTTGGCCATATTTTCTAAAATATTGATTCAAATCGACTTCGGTAAAGTAATTTATATATATTCAGATGCCATAAATGTACTTTTATAAATAAAGTTGCAATTGAACGTATTTTGAAAGAGGTATTGGTTATTAAAGTTTCCAAAGAATTTTGCTTTTTTAAAAATGCCAATTTTTATAATTTTTTCACCTTTTTAGGCCATATTTTCTAAAATATTGATTCAAATCGACTTCGGTAAAGTGATTTATATATATTCAGATGCCAGAAATGTACTTTTACAAATAAAGTTGCAATTGAACCTTTTTTGAAAGAGTTATGGGTTTTTAAAGTTTCCAAAGAATTTTACTTTCCAAAATTTTTTTAATTTTTTCACCTTTTTTGGCCATATTTTCTAAAATATTGATTCAAATCGACTTCGGTAAAGTAATTTATATATATTCAGATGCCAGAAATGTACTTTTATAAATAAAGTTGCAATTGAACGTATTTTGAAAGAGGTTTATTGGTTATTAAAGTTTCCAAAGAAATTTGCTTTTTTAAAAACGCCAATATTTTTAATTTTTTCACCTTTTAGGCCATATTTTCTAAAATATTGATTCAAATCGACTTCAGTAAAGTGATTTATATATATTCAGATGCCAGAAATGTACTTTCCAAATTAAGTTGCAGATGAACCTTTTTTGAAAGAGTTATGGGTTATTAAAGTTTCCAAAGAATTTAGCTTTTTTAAAAACGCCAATTTTTTAAATTTTTCACCTTTTAGGCCATATTTTCTAAAATATTGATTCAAATCGACTTCGGTAAAGTGATTTATATATATTCAGATGCCAGAAATGTACTTTCCAAATTAAGTTGCAGTTGAACCTTTTTTGAAAGAGTTATGGGTTATTAAAGTTTCCAAAGAATTTTGCTTTTTAAAAATGCCAATTTTTATAATTTTTTTCACCTTTTAGGCCATATTTTCTAAAATATTGATTCAAATCGACTTCGGTAAAGTGATTTATATATATTGAGATGCCAGAAATTTACTTTCCAAATTAAGTTGCAGTTAAACCTTTTTTGAAAGAGTTATAGGTTATTAAAGTTTCCAAAGAAATTTGCTTTTTTAAAAATGCCAATTTCTTTAATTTTTTTCACTTTTTTGGCCATATTTTCTAAAATATTGATTCAAATCGACTTCGGTAAAGTGATTTATATATATTCAGATGCCAGAAATGTACTTTTCAAATTAAGTTGCAGTTGAACCTTTTTTGAAAGAGTTATGGGTTATTAAAGTTTCCAAAGAATTTTGCTTTTTTAAAAACGCCAATTTTTTAAAATTTTTCACCTTTTTAGGCCATATTTTCTAAAACATTGATTCAAATCGACTTCGGTAAAGTGATTTATATATATTCAGATGCCAGAAATGTACTTTTACAAATAAAGTTGCAATTGAACCTTTTTTGAAAGAGTTATGGGTTTTTAAAGTTTCCAAAGAATTTTACTTGCCAATTTTTTTAATTTTTTCACCTTTTTGGCCATATTTTCTAAAATATTGATTCAAATCGACTTCGGTAAAGTAATTTATATATATTCAGATGCCATAAATGTACTTTTATAAATATAGTTGCAATTGAACGTATTTTGAAAGAGGTATTAAAATGGTTTTTAAAAAGGATTTTTAATTTTTCACCTTTTTGCATTTTTTAAAATATTGATTCAAATCGACTTCGGTAAAGTGATTTATATATTTTCAGATGCCAGAAATGTACTTTTACAAATTAAGTTGCAGTTGAACCTTTTTTGAAAGAGTTATAGGTTATTAAAGTTTCCAAAGAATTTTGCTTTTTTAAAAATGCCAATTTTTATAATTTTTTCACCTTTTAGGCCATATTTTCTAAAATATTGATTCAAATCGACTTCGGTAAAGTGATTTATATATATTCAGATGCCAGAAATGTACTTTTACAAATTAAGTTGCAGTTGAACCTTTTTTGAAAGAGTCATAGGTTATTAAAGTTTCCAAAGAATTTTGCTTTTTTAAAAATGCCAATTTTTTTAATTTTTTCACCTTTTTGGCCATATTTTCTAAAATATTGATTCAAATCGACTTCGGTAAAGTGATTTATATATATTCAGATGCCAGAAATGTACTTTTCAAATTAAGTTGCAGTTGAACCTTTTTGAAAGAGTTATGGGTTATTAAAGTTTCCAAAGAATTTTGCTTTTTTAAAAACGCCAATTTTTTAAAATTTTTCACCTTTTAGGCCATATTTTCTAAAATATTGATTCAAATCGACTTCGGTAAAGTGATTTATAAATATTCAGATGCCAGAAATGTACTTTTACAAATAAAGTTGCAATTGAACCTTTTTTGAAAGAGTTATGGGTTTTTAAAGTTTCCAAAGAATTTTACTGCTTTTTTAAAATTGCCAATTTTTTTATTTTCACCTTTTTGGCCATATTTTCTAAAATATTGATTCAAATCGACTTCGGTAAAGTGATTTATATATATTCAGATGCCAGAAATGTACTTTTATAAATAAAGTTGCAATTGAACGTATTTTGAAAGAGGTATTGGTTATTAAAGTTTCCAAAGAAATTTGCTTTTTTAAAAACGCCAATATTTTTAATTTTTTCACCTTTTTGGCCATATTTTCTAAAATATTGATTCAAATCGACTTCGGTAAAGTGATTTATATATATTCAGATGCCAGAAATGTACTTTCCAAATTAAGTTGCAGTTGAACCTTTTTTGAAAGAGTTATGGGTTATTAAAGTTTCCAAAGAATTTTGCTTTTTAAAAATGCCAATTTTTATAATTTTTTCACCTTTTAGGCCATATTTTCTAAAATATTGATTCAAATCGACTTCGGTAAAGTGATTTATATATATTCAGATGCCAGAAAATGTACTTTCCAAATTAAGTTGCAATTGAACCTTTTTTGAAAGAGTTATGGGTTATTAAAGTTTCCAAAGAATTTTGCTTTTTTAAAAATGCCAATTTTTATAATTTTTCACCTTTTAGGCCATATTTTCTAAAATATTGATTCAAATCGACTTCGGTAAAGTCATTTATATATTTTCAGATGCCAGAAATGTACTTTTACAAATTAAGTTGCAGTTGAACCTTTTTTGAAAGAATTATAGGTTATTAAAGTTTCCAAAGAATTTTGCTTTTTTAAAAATGCCAATTTTTTTAATTTTTTTACCTTTTTGGCCATATTTTCTAAAATATTAATTTAAATCGTCTTCGGTAAAGTGATTTATATATATTAAGATGCCAGAAATTTACTTTCCAAATTAAGTTGCAAACCTTTTTTGAAAGAGTTATAGGTTATTAAAGTTTCCAAAGAAATTTGCTTTTTTAAAAATGCCAATTTTTTTAATTTCTTACATTTTTTGCCATATTTTCTAAAATATTGATTCAAATCGACTTCGGTAAAGTGATTTATATATCTTCAGATGCCAGAAATTTACTGTTATAAATAAAGTTGCAATTGAACCTATTTTGAAAGAGTAATGGGTTATTAAAGTTTCCAAAGAATTTTGCTTTTTTAAAAATGCCAATTTTTTAAATTTTTCACCTTTTTGGCCATATTTTCTAAAATATTGATTTAAATCGACTTCAGTAAAGTGATTTATATATATTCAGATGCCAGAAATGTACTTTTACAAATAAAGTTGCAATTAAACCTTTTTTGAAAGAGTTATGGGTTATTAAAGTTTCCAAAAAATTTTGCTTTTTTAAAAACCCCAATTTTTTTAATTTTTTCACCTTTTAGGCCATATTTTCTAAAATATTGATTCAAATCGACTTCGGTAAAGTGATTTATATATATTCAGATGCCAGAAATGTACTTTTACAAATAAAGTTGCAATTGAACCTATTTTGAAAGAGTTATGGGTTATTAAAGTTTCCAAAGAATTTTGCTTTTTTAAAAATGCCAATTTTTATAATTTTTTCACCTTTTAGGCCATATTTTCTAAAATATTGATTCAAATCGACTTCGGTAAAGTGATTTATATATATTCAGATGCCAGAAATGTACTTTTACAAATTAAGTTGCAGTTGAACCTTTTTTGAAAGAGTTATAGGTTATTAAAGTTTCCAAAGAAATTTGCTTTTTTAAAAATGCCAATTTTTTAATTTTTTCACCTTTTTGGCCATATTTTCTAAAATATTGATTCAAATCGACTTCGGTAAAGTGATTTATATATATTCAGATGCCAGAAATGTACTTTTACAAATTAAGTTGCAGTTGAACCTTTTTTGAAAGAGTTATAGGTTATTAAAGTTTCCAAAGAAATTTGCTTTTTTAAAAATGCCAATTTTTTAAATTTTTTCACCTTTTTGGCCCTAAAATATTGATTCAAATCGACTTCGGTAAAGTGATTTATATATATTTAGAAGCCAGAAATTTACTTTCCAAATTAAGTTGCAGTTGAACCTTTTTTGAAAGAGTTATGGGTTATTAAAGTTTCCAAAGAATTTTGCTTTTTTAAAAACGCCAATTTTTAAAATTTTTTCACCTTTTAGGCCATATTTTCTAAAATATTGATTCAAATCGACTTCGGTAAAGTGATTTATATATATTCAGATGCCAGAAATGTACTTTTCACAAATTAAGTTGCAATTGAACCTTTTTTGAAAGAGTTATGGGTTTTTAAAGTTTCCAAAGAATTTTCTTTTTAAAATGCCAATTTTTTTAATTTTTTCACCTTTTTGGCCATATTTTCTAAAATATTGATTCAAATCGACTTCGGTAAAGTGATTTATATATATTTAGATGCCAAAAATGTACTTTTACAAATGAAGTTGCAATTGAACCTATTTTGAAAGAGTTATAAGTTATTAAAGTTTCCAAAGAAATTTGCTTTTTTAAAAATGCCAATTTTTTAATTTTTTCACCTTTTTGGACATATTTTCTAAAATATTGATTCAAATCGACTTCAGTAAAGTGATTTATATATATTCAGATGCCAGAAATGTACTTTCCAAATTAAGTTGCAGTTGAACCTTTTTTGAAAGAGTTATGGGTTATTAAAGTTTCCAAAGAATTTTGCTTTTTTAAAAACGCAAATTTTTTAAATTTTTTCACCTTTTAGGCCATATTTTCTAAAATATTGATTCAAATCGACTTCGGTAAAGTGATTTATATATATTCAGATGCCAGAAATGTACTTTTACAAATTAAGTTGCAGTTGAACCTTTTTTGAAAGAGTTATAGGTTATTAAAGTTTCCAAAGAATTTAGCTTTTTTAAAAATGCCAATTTTTATAATTTTTCACCTTTTAGGCCATATTTTCTAAAATATTGATTCAAATCGACTTCGGTAAAGTGATTTATATATATTCAGATGCCAGAAATGTACTTTTACAAATTAAGTTGCAGTTGAACCTTTTTTGAAAGAGTTATAGGTTATTAAAGTTTCCAAAGAATTTTGCTTTTTAAAAATGCCAATTTTTTAATTTTTTCACCTTTTTGGCCATATTTTCTAAAATATTGATTCAAATCGACTTCGGTAAAGTGATTTATATATATTCAGATGCCAGAAATTTACTTTCCAAATTAAGTTGCAGTTAAACTTTTTTTGAAAGAGTTATAGGTTATTAAAGTTTCCAAAGAAATTTGCTTTTTTAAAAATGCCAATTTCTTTAATTTTTTCACTTTTTTGCCCATATTTTCTAAAATATTGATTCAAATCGACTTCAGTAAAGTGATTTATATATATTCAGATGCCAGAAATGTACTTTCCAAATTAAGTTGCAGTTGAACCTTTTTTGAAAGAGTTATGGGTTATTAAAGTTTCCAAAGAATTTTGCTTTTTTAAAAACGCCAATTTTTAAAATTTTTCACCTTTTAGGCCATATTTTCTAAAATATTGATTCACATCGACTTCGGTAAAGTGATTTATAAATATTCAGATGCCAGAAATGTACTTTTACAAATAAAGTTGCAATTGAACCTTTTTTGAAAGAGTTATGGGTTTTTAAAGTTTCAAAAGAATTTTGCTTTTTAAAAATGCCAATTTTTTTAATTTTTTCACCTTTTTGGCCATATTTTCTAAAATATTGATTCAAATCGACTTCGGTAAAGTGATTTATATATATTCAGATGCCATAAATGTACTTTTACAAATAAAGTTGCAATTGAACCTTTTTTGAAAGAGTTATAGGTTATTAAAGTTTCCAAAGAATTTTGCTTTTTTAAAAACGCCAATATTTTTTAATTTTTTCACCTTTTTGGACATATTTTGTAAAATATTGAATCAAATCGACTTCGGTAAAGTGATTTATATATATTCAGATGCCAGAAATGTACTTTCCAAATTAAGTTGCAGTTGAACCTTTTTGAAAGAGTTATGGGTTATTAAAGTTTCCAAAGAATTTAGCTTTTTTAAAAACGCCAATTTTTTAAATTTTTTTCACCTTTTAAGGCCATATTTTCTAAAATATTGATTCAAATCGACTTCGGTAAAGTGATTTATATATATTCAGATGCCAGAAATGTACTTTTACAAATTAAGTTGCAGTTGAACCTTTTTTGAAAGAGTTATAGGTTATTAAAGTTTCCAAAGAATTTTGCTTTTTTAAAAATGCCAATTTTTATAATTTTTCACCTTTTTGGCCATATTTTCTAAAATATTGATTCAAATCGACTTCGGTAAAGTGATTTATATATATTCAGATGCCAGAAATGTACTTTTACAAATTAAGTTGCAGTTGAACCTTTTTTGAAAGAGTTATAGGTTATTAAAGTTTCCAAAGAATTTTGCTTTTTAAAAATGCCAATTTTTTAATTTTTTTCACCTTTTTGGCCATATTTTCTAAAATATTGATTCAAATCGACTTCGGTAAAGTGATTTATATATATTAAGATGCCAGAAATTTACTTTCCAAATTAAGTTGCAGTTAAACTTTTTTGAAAGAGTTATAGGTTATTAAAGTTTCCAAAGAATTTTGCTTTTTTAAAAATGCCAATTTCTTTAATTTTTTTCACCTTTTTGGCCATATTTTCTAAAATATTGATTCAAATCGACTTCGGTAAAGTGATTTATATATATTCAGATGCCAGAAATGTACTTTTCAAATTAAGTTGCAGTTGAACCTTTTTTGAAAGAGTTATGGGTTATTAAAGTTTCCAAAGAATTTTGCTTTTTTAAAAACGCCAATTTTTTAAATTTTTTCACCTTTTAGGCCATATTTTCTAAAACATTGATTCACATCGACTTCGGTAAAGTGATTTATAAATATTCAGATGCCAGAAATGTACTTTTACAAATAAAGTTGCAATTGAACCTTTTTGAAAGAGTTATGGGTTTTTAAAGTTTCCAAAGAATTTTGCTTTTTTAAAATTTTTTTAATTTTTTCACCTTTTTGGCCATATTTTCTAAAATATTGATTCAAATCGACTTCGGTAAAGTAATTTATATATATTCAGATGCCATAAATGTACTTTTATAAATAAAGTTGCAATTGAACGTATTTTGAAAGAGTTATTGGTTATTAAAGTTTCCAAAGAATTTTGCTTTTTTAAAAACGCCAATATTTTTAATTTTTTTCACCTTTTTGGCCATATTTTCTAAAATATTGATTCAAATCGACTTCAGTAAAGTGATTTATATATATTCAGATGCCAGAAATGTACTTTTACAAATTAAGTTGCAGTTGAACCTTTTTGAAAGAGTTATGGGTTATTAAAGTTTCCAAAGAATTTTGCTTTTTAAAAATGCCAATTTTTTAATTTTTTCACCTTTTAGGCCATATTTTCTAAAATATTAATTCAAATCGTCTTCGGTAAAGTGATTTATATATATTCAGATACCAGAAATTTACTTTTCAAATTAAGTTGCAGTTAAACCTTTTTTGAAAGAGTTATAGGTTATTAAAGTTTGCAAAGAAATTTTCTATTTTTAAAAATGCCAATTTTTTAATTTTTTCACCTTTTTGGCCATTATTTTCTAAAATATTGATTCAAATCGACTTCGGTAAAGTGATTTATATATATTCAGATGCCAGAAATGTACTTTCAAATTAAGTTGCAATTGAACCTATTTTGAAAGAGTAATGGGTTATTAAAGTTTCCAAAGAATTTTGCTTTTTTAAAAACGCCAATTTTTTAAATTTTTCACCTTTTTGGCCATATTTTCTAAAATATTGATTTAAATCGACTTCGGTAAAGTGATTTATATATATTCAGATGCCAGAAATGTACTTTTACAAATAAAGTTGCAATTAAACCTTTTTTGAAAGAGTTATGGGTTATTAAAGTTTCCAAAGAATTTTGCTTTTTTAAAAACCCCAATTTTTTTAATTTTTTCACCTTTTAGGCCATATTTTCTAAAATATTGATTCAAATCGACTTCGGTAAAGTGATTTATATATATTCAGATGCCAGAAATGTACTTTTACAAATAAAGTTGCAATTGAACCTATTTTGAAAGAGTTATGGGTTATTAAAGTTTCCAAAGAATTTAGCTTTTTTAAAAATGCCAATTTTTATAATTTTTTCATCTTTTAGGCCATATTTTCTAAAATATTGATTCAAATCGACTTCGGTAAAGTGATTTATATATACTCAGATGCCAGAAATGTACTTTTACAAATTAAGTTGCAGTTAAACCTTTTTTGAAAGAGTTATAGGTTATTAAAGTTTCCAAAGAAATTTGCTTTTTAAAAATGCCAATTTTTTTAATTTTTTCACCTTTTTGGCCATATTTTCTAAAATATTAATTTAAATCGTCTTCGGTAAAGTGATTTATATATATTAAGATACCAGAAATTTACTTTCCAAACTAAGTTGCTGTTAAACCTTTTTTGAAAGAGTTATAGGTTATTAAAATTTGCAAAGAAATTTTCTATTTTTAAAATGCCAATTTTTTTAATTTCTTACATTTTTTGCCATTATTTTCTAAAATATTGATTCAAATCGACTTCGGTAAAGTGATTTATATATATTCAGATGCCAGAAATTTACTGTTATAAATAAAGTTGCAATTGAACCTATTTTGAAAGAGTAATGGGTTATTAAAGTTTCCAAAGAATTTTGCTTTTTTAAAAACGCCAATTTTTTAAATTTTTTCACCTTTTTGGCCATATTTTCTAAAATATTGATTTAAATCGACTTCAGTAAAGTGATTTATATATATTCAGATGCCAGAAATGTACTTTTACAAATAAAGTTGCAATTAAACCTTCTTCGAAAGAGTTATGGGTTATTAAAGTTTCCAAAGAATTTTGCTTTTTTAAAAACCCCAATTTTTTTAATTTTTTCACCTTTTTGGCCATATTTTCTAAAATATTGATTCAAATCGACTTCGGTAAAGTGATTTATATATATTCAGATGCCAGAAATGTACTTTTACAAATTAAAGTTGCAATTGAACCTATTTTGAAAGAGTTATGGGTTATTAAAGTTTCCAAAGAATTTAGCTTTTTTAAAAATGCCAATTTTTATAATTTTTTCATCTTTTAGGCCATATTTTCTAAAACATTGATTCACATCGACTTCGGTAAAGTGATTTATATATACTCAGATGCCAGAAATGTACTTTTACAAATTAAGTTGCAGTTGAACCTTTTTTGAAAGAGTTATAGGTTATTAAAGTTTCCAAAGAAATTTGCTTTTTTAAAAACGCCAATATTTTTAATTTTTTCACCTTTTTGGACATATTTTGTAAAATATTGAGTCAAATCGACTTCAGTAAAGTGATTTATATATATTCAGATGCCAGAAATGTACTTTTACAAATAAAGTTGCAATTAAACCTTCTTCGAAAGAGTTATGGGTTATTAAAGTTTCCAAAGAATTTTGCTTTTTTAAAAACCCCAATTTTTTTAATTTTTTCACCTTTTTGGCCATATTTTCTAAAATATTAATTTAAATCGTCTTCGGTAAAGTGATTTATATATATTAAGATACCAGAAATTTACTTTCCAAACTAAGTTGCTGTTAAACCTTTTTTGAAAGAGTTATAGGTTATTAAAATTTGCAAAGAAATTTTCTATTTTTAAAATGCCAATTTTTTTAATTTCTTACATTTTTTGCCATTATTTTCTAAAATATTGATTCAAATCGACTTCGGTAAAGTGATTTATATATATTCAGATGCCAGAAATTTACTGTTATAAATAAAGTTGCAATTGAACCTATTTTGAAAGAGTAATGGGTTATTAAAGTTTCCAAAGAATTTTGCTTTTTTAAAAACGCCAATTTTTTTAATTTTTTTCACCTTTTGGCCATATTTTCTAAAATATTGATTCAAATCGACTTCAGTAAAGTGATTTATATATATTCAGATGCCAGAAATGTACTTTTACAAATTAAGTTGCAATTAAACCTTTTTGAAAGAGTTATGGGTTATTAAAGTTTCCAAAGAATTTTGCTTTTTAAAAACGCCAATTTTTTAATTTTTTCACCTTTTAGGCCATATTTTCTAAAATATTGATTCAAATCGACTTCGGTAAAGTGATTTATATATATTCAGATGCCAGAAATGTACTTTTACAAATAAAGTTGCAATTGAACCTATTTTGAAAGAGTTATGGGTTATTAAAGTTTCCAAAGAATTTAGCTTTTTTAAAAATGCCAATTTTTATAATTTTTTCACCTTTTAGGCCATATTTTCTAAAATATTGATTCAAATCGACTTCGGTAAAGTGATTTATATATACTCAGATGCCAGAAATGTACTTTTACAAATTAAGTTGCAGTTGAACCTTTTTTGAAAGAGTTATAGGTTATTAAAGTTTCCAAAGAAATTTGCTTTTTTAAAAATGCCAATTTTTTAATTTTTTCACCTTTTTGGCCATATTTTCTAAAATATTGATTCAAATCGACTTCGGTAAAGTGATTTATATATATTCAGATGCCAGAAATTTACTTTCCAAATTAAGTTGCAGTTAAACTTTTTTTGAAAGAGTTATAGGTTATTAAAGTTTCCAAAGAAATTTGCTTTTTTAAAAATGCCAATTTCTTTAATTTTTTCACTTTTTGGCCATATTTTCTAAAATATTGATTCAAATCGACTTCGGTAAAGTGATTTATATATATTCAGATGCCAGAAATGTACTTTTCAAATTAAGTTGCAGTTGAACCTTTTTTGAAAGAGTTATGGGTTATTAAAGTTTCCAAAGAATTTTGCTTTTTTAAAAATGCCAATTTTTTAAAATTTTTCACCTTTTAGGCCATATTTTCTAAAATATTGATTCACATCGACTTCGGTAAAGTGATTTATAAATATTCAGATGCCAGAAATGTACTTTTACAAATAAAGTTGCAATTGAACCTTTTTTGAAAGAGTTATGGGTTTTTAAAGTTTCCAAAGAATTTTACTTTTAAAAAGCCAATTTTTTTTAATTTTTTCACCTTTTGGCCATATTTTCTAAAATATTGATTCAAATCGACTTCGGTAAAGTAATTTATATATATTCAGATGCCATAAATGTACTTTTATAAATAAAGTTGCAATTGAACGTATTTTGAAAGAGGTATTGGTTATTAAAGTTTCCAAAGAAATTTGCTTTTTTAAAAACGCCAATATTTTTAATTTTTTCACCTTTTTGGACATATTTTGTAAAATATTGAATCAAATCGACTTCAGTAAAGTGATTTATATATATTCAGATGCCAGAAATGTACTTTCCAAATTAAGTTGCAGAGGAACCTTTTTGAAAGAGTTATGGGTTATTAAAGTTTCCAAAGAATTTTGCTTTTTTAAAAACGCCAATTTTTTAAATTTTTTCACCTTTTAGGCCATATTTTCTAAAATATTGATTCAAATCGACTTCGGTAGAGTGATTTATATATATTCAGATGCCAGAAATGTACTTTCCAAATTAAGTTGCAGAGGAACCTTTTTTGAAAGAGTTATGGGTTATTAAAGTTTCCAAAGAATTTTGCTTTTTTAAAAATGCCAATTTTTATAATTTTTTCACCTTTTAGGCCATATTTTCTAAAATATTGATTCAAATCGACTTCGGTAAAGTGATTTATATACATTGAGATGCCAGAAAATTATTTTCCAAATTAAGTTGCAATTGAACCTTTTTTGAAAGAGTTATGGGTTATTAAAGTTTCCAAAGAATTTTGCTTTTTTAAAAATACCAATTTTTATAATTTTTTCACCTTTTAGGCCATATTTTCTAAAATATTGATTCAAATCGACTTCGGTAAAGTGATTTATATATTTTCAGATGCCAGAAATGTACTTTTACAAATTAAGTTGCAGTTGAACCTTTTTTGAAAGAATTATAGGTTATTAAAGTTTCCAAAGAATTTTGCTTTTTTAAAAATGCCAATTTTTTTAATTTTTTCACCTTTTTGGCCATATTTTCTAAAATATTAATTTAAATCGTCTTCGGTAAAGTGATTTATATATATTAAGATACCAGAAATTTACTTTCCAAACTAAGTTGCTGTTAAACCTTTTTTGAAAGAGTTATAGGTTATTAAAATTTGCAAAGAAATTTTCTATTTTCAAAAAGCCAATTTTTTTAATTTCTTACATTTTTTGCCATTATTTTCTAAAATATTGATTCAAACCGACTTCGGTAAAGTGATTTATATATATTCAGATGCCAGAAATTTACTGTTAAAAATAAAGTTGCAATTGAACCTATTTTGAAAGAGTTATGGGTTATTAAAGTTTCCAAAGAATTTTGCTTTTTTAAAAACGCCAATTTTTTAAATTTTTTCACCTTTTAGGCCATATTTTCTAAAATATTGATTCAAATCGACTTCGGTAAAGTGATTTATATATATTCAGATGCCAGAAATGTACTTTTCAAATTAAGTTGCAGTTGAACCTTTTTTGAAAGAGTTATGGGTTATTAAAGTTTCCAAAGAATTTTGCTTGCCAATTTTTTCAATTTTTTCACATTTTAGGCCATATTTTCTAAAATATTGATTCAAATCGACTTCGGTAAAGTGATTTATATATATTCAGATGCCAGAAATGTACTTTCCAAATTAAGTTGCAGTTAAACTTTTTTTGAAAGAGTTATAGGTTATTAAAGTTTCCAAAGAAATTTGCTTTTTTAAAAATGCCAATTTCTTTAATTTTTTCACTTTTTTGGCCATATTTTCTAAAATATTGATTCAAATCGACTTCGGTAAAGTGATTTATATATATTCAGATGCCAGAAATGTACTTTTCAAATTAAGTTGCAGTTGAACCTTTTTTGAAAGAGTTATGGGTTATTAAAGTTTCCAAAGAATTTTGCTTTTTTAAAAACGCCAATTTTTTTAAATTTTTCACCTTTTAGGCCATATTTTCTAAAACATTGATTCACATCGACTTCGGTAAAGTGATTTATAAATATTCAGATGCCAGAAATGTACTTTTACAAACAAAGTTGCAATTGAACCTTTTTTGAAAGAGTTATGGGTTTTTAAAGTTTCCAAAGAATTTTACTTTTTAAAAGCCAATTTTTTTAATTTTTTCACCTTTTTGGCCATATTTTCTAAAATATTGATTCAAATCGACTTCGGTAAAGTGATTTATATATATTCAGATGCCATAAATGTACTTTTATAAATAAAGTTGCAATTGAACGTATTTTGAAAGAGGTATTGGTTATTAAAGTTTCCAAAGAAATTTGCTTTTTTAAAAACGCCAATATTTTTAATTTTTTCACCTTTTTGGACATATTTTCTAAAATATTGATTCAAATCGACTTCGGTAAAGTGATTTATATATATTCAGATGCCAGAAATGTACTTTCCAAATTAAGTTGCAGAGGAACCTTTTTTGAAAGAGTTATGGGTTATTAAAGTTTCCAAAGAATTTTGCTTTTTTAAAAACGCCAATTTTTTAAATTTTTCACCTTTTAGGCCATATTTTCTAAAATATTGATTCAAATCGACTTCGGTAAAGTGATTTATATATATAGAGATGCCAGAAAATTACTTTCCAAATTAAGTTGCAATTGAACCTTTTTTGAAAGAGTTATGGGTTATTAAAGTTTCCAAAGAATTTTGCTTTTTTAAAAATGCCAATTTTTATAATTTTTTTTCACCTTTTAGGCCATATTTTCTAAAATATTGATTCAAATCGACTTCGGTAAAGTGATTTATATATATTCAGATTCCAGAAATGTACTTTTACAAATTAAGTTGCAGTTGAACCTTTTTTGAAAGAGTTATAGGTTATTAAAGTTTCCAAAGAATTTAGCTTTTTTAAAAATGCCAATTTTTATAATTTTTCACCTTTTAGGCCATATTTTCTAAAATATTGATTCAAATCGACTTCGGTAAAGTGATTTATATATATTCAGATGCCAGAAATGTACTTTTACAAATTAAGTTGCAGTTGAACCTTTTTTGAAAGAGTCATAGGTTATTAAAGTTTCCAAAGAATTTTGCTTTTTTAAAAATGCCAATTTTTTAATTTTTTCACCTTTTTGGCCATATTTTCTAAAATATTGATTCAAATCGACTTCGGTAAAGTGATTTATATATATAAAGATGCCAGAAATTTACTTTCCAAATTAAGTTGCAGTTAAACTTTTTTTGAAAGAGTTATAGGTTATTAAAGTTTCCAAAGAAATTTGCTTTTTTAAAAATGCCAATTTCTTTAATTTTTTCACTTTTTTGGCCATATTTTCTAAAATATTGATTCAAATCGACTTCGGTAAAGTGATTTATATATATTCAGATGCCAGAAATGTACTTTCCAAATTAAGTTGCAGTTGAACCTTTTTTGAAAGAGTTATGGGTTATTAAAGTTTCCAAAGAATTTTGCTTTTTTAAAAACGCCAATTTTTTAAAATTTTTCACCTTTTAGGCCATATTTTCTAAAACATTGATTCACATCGACTTCGGTAAAGTGATTTATAAATATTCAGATGCCAGAAATGTACTTTTACAAATAAAGTTGCAATTGAACCTTTTTTGAAAGAGTTATGGGTTTTTAAAGTTTCCAAAGAATTTTACTTGCCAATTTTTTTAATTTTTTCACCTTTTTGGCCATATTTTCTAAAATATTGATTCAAATCGACTTCGGTAAAGTAATTTATATATATTCAGATGCCATAAATGTACTTTTATAAATAAAGTTGCAATTGAACGTATTTTGAAAGAGGTATTGGTTATTAAAGTTTCCAAAGAAATTTGCTTTTTTAAAAACGCCAATATTTTTAATTTTTTCACCTTTTTGGACATATTTTGTAAAATATTGAGTCAAATCGACTTCAGTAAAGTGATTTATATATATTCAGATGCCAGAAATGTACTTTCCAAATTAAGTTGCAGAGGAACCTTTTTTGAAAGAGTTATGGGTTATTAAAGTTTCCAAAGAATTTTGCTTTTTTAAAAACGCCAATTTTTTAAATTTTTTCACCTTTTAGGCCATATTTTCTAAAATATTGATTCAAATCGACTTCGGTAAAGTGATTTATATATATTCAGATGCCAGAAATGTACTTTTACAAATTAAGTTGCAGTTGAACCTTTTTTGAAAGAGTTATAGGTTATTAAAGTTTCCAAAGAATTTAGCTTTTTTAAAAATGCCAATTTTTATAATTTTTCACCTTTTAGGCCATATTTTCTAAAATATTGATTCAAATCGACTTCGGTAAAGTGATTTATATATATTCAGATGCCAGAAATGTACTTTTACAAATTAAGTTGCAATTGAACCTTTTTTGAAAGAGTTATGGGTTATTAAAGTTTCCAAAAAATTTTGCTTTTTTAAAAACGCCAATTTTTTTAATTTTTTCACCTTTTTGGCCATATTTTCTAAAATATTGATTCAAATCGACTTCGGTAAAGTGATTTATATATATTCAGATGCCAGAAATGTACTTTTACAAATTAAGTTGCAGTTGAACCTTTTTTGAAAGAGTTATGGGTTATTAAAGTTTCCAAAGAATTTTGCTTTTTTAAAAATGCCAATTTTTTTAATTTTTTCACTTTTTTGACATATTTTCTAAAATATTGATTCAAATCGACTTCGGTAAAGTGATTTATATATATTCAGATGCCAGAAATGTACTTTTACAAATTAAGTTGCAGTTGAACCTTTTTTGAAAGAGTTATGGGTTATTAAAGTTTCCAAAGAATTTTGCTTTTTTAAAAACGCCAATTTTTTAAATTTTTTCACCTTTTAGGCCATATTTTCTAAAATATTGATTCAAATCGACTTCGGTAAAGTGATTTATATATATTCAGATGCCAGAAATGTACTTTTACAAATTAAGTTGCAGTTGAACCTTTTTTGAAAGAGTTATGGGTTATTAAAGTTTCCAAAGAATTTTGCTTTTTTAAAACGCCAATTTTTTTAATTTTTTCACCTTTTAGGCCATATTTTCTAAAATATTGATTCAAATCGACTTCGGTAAAGTGATTTATATATATTCAGATGCCAGAAATGTACTTTTACAAATTAAGTTGCAGTTGAACCTTTTTTGAAAGAGTTATGGGTTATTAAAGTTTCCAAAGAATTTTGCTTTTTTAAAAAGCCAATTTTTTTAATTTTTTCACCTTTTTGGCCATATTTTCTAAAATATTGATTCAAATCGACTTCGGTAAAGTGATTTATATATATTCAGATGCCAGAAATGTACTTTTACAAATTAAGTTGCAGTTGAACCTTTTTTGAAAGAGTTATAGGTTATTAAAGTTTCCAAAGAATTTTGCTTTTTTAAAAATGCCAATTTTTTTAAATTTTTCACCTTTTTGGCCATATTTTCTAAAATATTGATTCAAATCGACTTCGGTAAAGTGATTTATATATATTAAGATGCCAGAAATTTACTTTCCAAAATTAGTTGCAGTTAAACCTTTTTTGAAAGAGTTATAGGTTATTAAAGTTTCCAAAGAATTTTGCTTTTTTTAAAATGCCAATTTTTTTAATTTTTTTCACTTTTTTGGCCATATTTTCTAAAATATTGATTCAAATCGACTTCGGTAAAGTGATTTATATATATTCAGATGCCAGTAATGTACTTTTATAAATAAAGTTGCAGTTGAACCTTTTTTGAAAGAGTTATGGGTTATTAAAGTTTCCAAAGAATTTTGCTTTTTAAAAATGCCAATTTCTTTAATTTTTTTCACCTTTTTGGCCATATTTTCTAAAATATTGATTCAAATCGACTTCGGTAAAGTGATTTATATATATTCAGATGCCAGAAATGTACTTTTCCAAATTAAGTTGCAGTTGAACCTTTTTTGAAAGAGTTATGGGTTATTAAAGTTTCCAAAGAATTTTGCTTTTTAAAAACGCCAATTTTTTAAAATTTTTTCACCTTTTAGGCCATATTTTCTAAAATATTGATTCAAATCGACTTCGGTAAAGTGATTTATATATATTCAGATGCCAGAAATGTACTTTTACAAATTAAGTTGCAGTTGAACCTTTTTGAAAGAGTTATAGGTTATTAAAGTTTCCAAAGAATTTTGCTTTTTTAAAAATGCCAATTTTTTAATTTTTTTCACCTTTTTGGCCATATTTTCTAAAATATTGATTCAAATCGACTTCGGTAAAGTGATTTATATATATTCAGATGCCCGAAATTTACTTTCCAAATTAAGTTGCAGTTAAACCTTTTTTGAAAGAGTTATAGGTTATTAAAGTTTCCAAAGAAATTTGCTTTTTTAAAAATGCCAATTTCTTTAATTTTTTCACTTTTTTGGCCATATTTTCTAAAATATTGATTCAAATCGACTTCGGTAAAGTGATTTATATATATTCAGATGCCGGAAATGTACTTTTACAAATTAAGTTGCAGTTGAACCTTTTTGAAAGAGTTATGGGTTATTAAAGTTTCCAAAGAATTTAGCTTTTTCAAAATGCCAATTTTTTTAATTTTTTCCCCCTTTTGGCCATATTTTCTAAAATATTGATTCAAATCGACTTCGGTAAAGTGATTTATATATATTCAGATGCCAGAAATGTACTTTCCAAATTAAGTTGCAGTTGAACCTTTTTTGAAAGAGTTATAGGTTATTAAAGTTTCCAAAGAATTTTGCTTTTTTAAAAATGCCAATTTTTTTAATTTTTCACCTTTTTGGCCATATTTTCTAAAATATTGATTCAAATCGACTTCGGTAAAGTGATTTATATATATTCAGATGCCAGAAATGTACTTTCCAAATTAAGTTGCAGTTGAACCTTTTTTGAAAGAGTTATGGGTTATTAAAGTTTCCAAAGAATTTTGCTTTTTTAAAAACGCCAATTTTTTTAAATTTTTCACCTTTTAGGCCATATTTTCTAAAACATTGATTCACATCGACTTCGGTAAAGTGATTTATAAATATTCAGATGCCAGAAATGTACTTTTACAAATAAAGTTGCAATTGAACCTTTTTTGAAAGAGTTATGGGTTTTTAAAGTTTCCAAAGAATTTTACTTGCCAATTTTTTTTAATTTTTTCACCTTTTTGGCCATATTTTCTAAAATATTGATTCAAATCGACTTCGGTAAAGTAATTTATATATATTCAGATGCCATAAATGTACTTTTATAAATAAAGTTGCAATTGAACGTATTTTGAAAGAGGTATTGGTTATTAAAGTTTCCAAAGAAATTTGCTTTTTTAAAAACGCCAATATTTTTAATTTTTTTCACCTTTTTGGACATATTTTGTAAAATATTGAGTCAAATCGACTTCAGTAAAGTTATTTATATATATTCAGATGCCAGAAATGTACTTTCCAAATTAAGTTGCAGAGGAACCTTTTTTGAAAGAGTTATGGGTTATTAAAGTTTCCAAAGAATTTTGCTTTTTTAAAAACGCCAATTTTTTAAATTTTTTCACCTTTTAGGCCATATTTTCTAAAATATTGATTCAAATCGACTTCGGTAGAGTGATTTATATATATTCAGATGCCAGAAATGTACTTTCCAAATTAAGTTGCAGAGGAACCTTTTTGAAAGAGTTATGGGTTATTAAAGTTTCCAAAGAATTTTGCTTTTTTAAAAATCCCAATTTTTATAATTTTTTCACCTTTTAGGCCATATTTTCTAAAATATTGATTCAAATCGACTTCGGTAAAGTGATTTATATATATTGAGATGCCAGAAATTTACTTTCCAAATTAAGTTGCAATTGAACCTTTTTTGAAAGAGTTATGGGTTATTAAAGTTTCCAAAGAATTTTGCTTTTTTAAAAATGCCAATTTTTATAATTTTTCACCTTTTAGGCCATATTTTCTAAAATATTGATTCAAATCGACTTCGGTAAAGTGATTTATATATATTCAGATGCCAGAAATGTACTTTTACAAATTAAGTTGCAGTTGAACCTTTTTTGAAAGAGTTATAGGTTATTAAAGTTTCCAAAGAATTTAGCTTTTTTAAAAATGCCAATTTTTATAATTTTTTCACCTTTTAGGCCATATTTTCTAAAATATTGATTCAAATCGACTTCGGTAAAGTGATTTATATATATTCAGATGCCAGAAATGTACTTTTACAAATTAAGTTGCAGTTGAACCTTTTTTGAAAGAGTTATGGGTTATTAAAGTTTCCAAAGAATTTTGCTTTTTTAAAAACGCCAATTTTTTTAAATTTTTCACCTTTTAGGCCATATTTTCTAAAACATTGATTCAAATCGACTTCGGTAAAGTGATTTATAAATATTCAGATGCCAGAAATGTACTTTTACAAATAAAGTTGCAATTGAACCTTTTTTGAAAGAGTTATGGGTTTTTAAAGTTTCCAAAGAATTTTACTTGCCAATTTTTTTTAATTTTTTCACCTTTTTGGCCATATTTTCTAAAATATTGATTCAAATCGACTTCGGTAAAGTGATTTATATATATTCAGATGCCATAAATGTACTTTTATAAATAAAGTTGCAATTGAACGTATTTTGAAAGAGGTATGGGTTATTAAAGTTTCCAAAGAATTTTGCTTTTTTAAAAACGCCAATTTTTTTAATTTTTTCACCTTTTTGGCCATATTTTCTAAAATATTGATTCAAATCGACTTCAGTAAAGTGATTTATATATATTCAGATGCCAGAAATGTACTTTCCAAATTAAGTTGCAGAGGAACCTTTTTTGAAAGAGTTATGGGTTATTAAAGTTTCCAAAGAATTTTGCTTTTTTAAAAACGCCAATTTTTTTAAATTTTTCACCTTTTAGGCCATATTTTCTAAAATATTGATTCAAATCGACTTCGGTAAAGTGATTTATATATATTCAGATGCCAGAAATGTACTTTTACAAATTAAGTTGCAGTTGAACCTTTTTTGAAAGAGTTATGGGTTATTAAAGTTTCCAAAGAATTTTGCTTTTTTAAAAATGCCAATTTTTTAATTTTTTCACCTTTTTGGCCATATTTTCTAAAATATTGATTCAAATCGACTTCGGTAAAGTGATTTATATATATTCAGATGCCAGAAATTTACTTTCCAAATTAAGTTGCAGTTAAACTTTTTTGAAAGAGTTATAGGTTATTAAAGTTTCCAAAGAATTTTGCTTTTTTAAAAATGCCAATTTCTTTAATTTTTTCACTTTTTTGGCCATATTTTCTAAAATATTGATTCAAATCGACTTCGGTAAAGTGATTTATATATATTCAGATGCCAGAAATGTACTTTTATAAAAAAAGTTGCAGTTGAACCTTTTTTGAAAGAGTTATGGGTTATTAAAGTTTCCAAAGAATTTTGCTTTTTTAAAAATGCCAATTTTTTTAATTTTTTCACTTTTTGGCCATATTTTCTAAAATATTGATTCAAATCGACTTCGGTAAAGTGATTTATATATATTCAGATGCCAGAAATGTACTTTCCAAATTAAGTTGCAGTTAAACCTTTTTTGAAAGAGTTATAGGTTATTAAAGTTTCCAAAGAATTTTGCTTTTTTAAAAATGCCAATTTCTTTAATTTTTTCACCTTTTTGGCCATATTTTCTAAAATATTGATTCAAATCGACTTCGGTAAAGTGATTTATATATATTCAGATGCCAGAAATGTACTTTCCAAATTAAGTTGCAGTTGAACCTTTTTTGAAAGAGTTATGGGTTATTAAAGTTTCCAAAGAATTTTGCTTTTTTAAAAACGCCAATTTTTTAAATTTTTCACCTTTTAGGCCATATTTTCTAAAACATTGATTCAAATCGACTTCGGTAAAGTGATTTATAAATATTCAGATGCCAGAAATGTACTTTTACAAATAAAGTTGCAATTGAACCTTTTTTGAAAGAGTTATGGGTTTTTAAAGTTTCCAAAGAATTTTACTTTAAAGCCAATTTTTTTTAATTTTTTCACCTTTTTGGCCATATTTTCTAAAATATTGATTCAAATCGACTTCGGTAAAGTAATTTATATATATTCAGATGCCATAAATGTACTTTTATAAATAAAGTTGCAATTGAACGTATTTTGAAAGAGGTATTGGTTATTAAAGTTTCCAAAGAAATTTGCTTTTTTAAAAACGCCAATATTTTTAATTTTTTCACCTTTTGGACATATTTTGTAAAATATTGAGTCAAATCGACTTCAGTAAAGTGATTTATATATATTCAGATGCCAGAAATGTACTTTCCAAATTAAGTTGCAGAGGAACCTTTTTTGAAAGAGTTATGGGTTATTAAAGTTTCCAAAGAATTTTGCTTTTTTAAAAACGCCAATTTTTTAAATTTTTTCACCTTTTAGGCCATATTTTCTAAAATATTGATTCAAATCGACTTCGGTAGAGTGATTTATATATATTCAGATGCCAGAAATGTACTTTCCAAATTAAGTTGCAGTGGAACCTTTTTTGAAAGAGTTATGGGTTATTAAAGTTTCCAAAGAATTTTGCTTTTTTAAAAATGCCAATTTTTATAATTTTTTCACCTTTTAGGCCATATTTTCTAAAATATTGATTCAAATCGACTTCGGTAAAGTGATTTATATATATTCAGATGCCAGAAATTTACTTTCCAAATTAAGTTGCAATTGAACCTTTTTTGAAAGAGTTATGGGTTATTAAAGTTTCCAAAGAATTTAGCTTTTTTAAAAATGCCAATTTTTCTAATTTTTTCACCTTTTAGGCCATATTTTCTAAAATATTGATTCAAATCGACTTCGGTAAAGTGATTTATATATATTCAGATGCCAGAAATGTACTTTTACAAATTAAGTTGCAGTTGAACCTTTTTTGAAAGAGTTATAGGTTATTAAAGTTTCCAAAGAATTTAGCTTTTTTAAAAATGCCAATTTTTATAATTTTTTCACCTTTTAGGCCATATTTTCTAAAATATTGATTCAAATCGACTTCGGTAAAGTGATTTATATATATTCAGATGCCAGAAATGTACTTTTACAAATTAAGTTGCAACTGAACCTTTTTTGAAAGAGTTATGGGTTATTAAAGTTTCCAAAGAATTTTGCTTTTTTAAAAACGCCATTTTTTTTAAATTTTTCACCTTTTAGGCCATATTTTCTAAAACATTGATTCACATCGACTTCGGTAAAGTGATTTATAAATATTCAGATGCCAGAAATGTACTTTTACAAATAAAGTTGCAATTGAACCTTTTTTGAAAGAGTTATGGGTTTTTAAAGTTTCCAAAGAATTTTACTTGCCAATTTTTTTAATTTTTTCACCTTTTTGGCCATATTTTCTAAAATATTGATTCAAATCGACTTCGGTAAAGTAATTTATATATATTCAGATGCCATAAATGTACTTTTATAAATAAAGTTGCAATTGAACGTATTTTGAAAGAGGTATTGGTTATTAAAGTTTCCAAAGAAATTTGCTTTTTTAAAAACGCCAATATTTTTAATTTTTTCACCTTTTTGGACATATTTTGTAAAATATTGAGTCAAATCGACTTCAGTAAAGTGATTTATATATATTCAGATGCCAGAAATGTACTTTCCAAATTAAGTTGCAGAGGAACCTTTTTTGAAAGAGTTATGGGTTATTAAAGTTTCCAAAGAATTTTGCTTTTTTAAAAACGCCAATTTTTTAAATTTTTTCACCTTTTAGGCCATATTTTCTAAAATATTGATTCAAATCGACTTCGGTAGAGTGATTTATATATATTCAGATGCCAGAAATGTACTTTCCAAATTAAGTTGCAGAGGAACCTTTTTTGAAAGAGTTATGGGTTATTAAAGTTTCCAAAGAATTTTGCTTTTTTAAAAATGCCAATTTTTATAATTTTTTCACCTTTTAGGCCATATTTTCTAAAATATTGATTCAAATCGACTTCGGTAAAGTGATTTATATATATTGAGATGCCAGAAAATTACTTTCCAAATTAAGTTGCAATTGAACCTTTTTTGAAAGAGTTATGGGTTATTAAAGTTTCCAAAGAATTTAGCTTTTTTAAAAATGCCAATTTTTATAATTTTTCACCTTTTAGGCCATATTTTCTAAAATATTGATTCAAATCGACTTCGGTAAAGTGATTTATATATATTCAGATGCCAGAAATGTACTTTTACAAATTAAGTTGCAGTTGAACCTTTTTTGAAAGAGTTATAGGTTATTAAAGTTTCCAAAGAATTTAGCTTTTTTAAAAATGCCAATTTTTATAATTTTTTCACCTTTTAGGCCATATTTTCTAAAATATTGATTCAAATCGACTTCGGTAAAGTGATTTATATATATTGAGATGCCAGAAATGTACTTTCCAAATTAAGTTGCAATTGAACCTTTTTTGAAAGAGTTATGGGTTATTAAAGTTTCCAAAGAATTTTGTTTTTTTAAAATGACAATTTTTTTAATTTTTTCACCTTTTTGGCCATATTTTCTAAAATATTGATTCAAATCGACTTCGGTAAAGTGATTTATATATATTCAGATGCCAGAAATGTACTTTCCAAATTAAGTTGCAGTTGAACCTTTTTTGAAAGAGTTATGGGTTATTAAAGTTTCCAAAGAATTTTGCTTTTTTAAAAACGCCAATTTTTTAAAATTTTTTACCTTTTACGCCATATTTTCTAAAATATTGATTCAAATCGACTTCGGTAAAGTGATTTATAAATATTCAGATGCCAGAAATGTACTTTTACAAATAAAGTTGCAATTGAACCTTTTTTGAAAGAGTTATGGGTTTTTAAAGTTTCCAAAGAATTTTACTTTAAAAATGCCAATTTTTTTTAATTTTTTCACCTTTTTGGCCATATTTTCTAAAATATTGATTCAAATCGACTTCGGTAAAGTGATTTATATATATTCAGATGCCAGAAATGTACTTTCCAAATTAAGTTGCAGTTGAACCTTTTTTGAAAGAGTTATGGGTTATTAAAGTTTCCAAAGAATTTTGCTTTTTTAAAAACGCCAATTTTTTTAAATTTTTTCACCTTTTAGGCCATATTTTCTAAAACATTGATTCACATCGACTTCGGTAAAGTGATTTATAAATATTCAGATGCCAGAAATGTACTTTTACAAATAAAGTTGCAATTGAACCTTTTTTGAAAGAGTTATGGGTTTTTAAAGTTTCCAAAGAATTTTACTTGCCAATTTTTTTAATTTTTTCACCTTTTTGGCCATATTTTCTAAAATATTGATTCAAATCGACTTCGGTAAAGTAATTTATATATATTCAGATGCCATAAATGTACTTTTATAAATAAAGTTGCAATTGAACGTATTTTGAAAGAGGTATTGGTTATTAAAGTTTCCAAAGAAATTTGCTTTTTTAAAAACGCCAATATTTTTAATTTTTTCACCTTTTAGGCCATATTTTCTAAAATATTGATTCAAATCGACTTCGGTAAAGTGATTTATATATATTCAGATGCCAGAAATTTACTTTCCAAATTAAGTTGCAATTGAACCTTTTTTGAAAGAGTTATGGGTTATTAAAGTTTCCAAAGAATTTAGCTTTTTTAAAAATGCCATTTTTATAATTTTTTCACCTTTTAGGCCATATTTTCTAAAATATTGATTCAAATCGACTTCGGTAAAGTGATTTATATATATTCAGATGCCAGAAATGTACTTTCCAAATTAAGTTGCAGTTGAACCTTTTTTGAAAGAGTTATGGGTTATTAAAGTTTCCAAAGATTTTTGCTTTTTTAAAAACGCCAATTTTTTAAAATTTTCACCTTTTAGGCCATATTTTCTAAAATATTGATTCACATCGACTTCGGTAAAGTGATTTATAAATATTCAGATGCCAGAAATGTACTTTTTCAAATAAAGTTGCAATTGAACCTTTTTTGAAAGAGTTATAGGTTATTAAAGTTTTCAAAGAATTTTGTTTATTAAAAAATGCCAATTTTTTAAATTTTTCACCTTTTTGGCCATATTTTCTAAAATATTGATTCAAATCGACTTCGGTAGAGTGATTTATATATATTCAGATGCCAGAAATGTACTTTCCAAATTAAGTTGCAGAGGAACCTTTTTTGAAAGAGTTATGGGTTATTAAAGTTTCCAAAGAATTTTGCTTTTTTAAAAACGCCAATATTTTTAATTTTTTCACCTTTTTGGACATATTTTCTAAAATATTGATTCAAATCGACTTCGGTAAAGTGATTTATATATATTAAGATGCTAGAAATGTACTTTCCAAATTAAGTTGCAGTTGAACCTTTTTTGAAAGAGTTATGGGTTATTAAAGTTTCCAAAGATTTTTGCTTTTTTAAAAACGCCAATTTTTTAAATTTTTCACCTTTTAGGCCATATTTTCTAAAATATTGATTCAAATCGACTTCGGTAAAGTGATTTATATATATTCAGATGCCAGAAATGTACTTTTACAAATTAAGTTGCAGTTGAACCTTTTTTGAAAGAGTCATAGGTTATTAAAGTTTCCAAAGAATTTTGCTTTTTTAAAACTGCCAATTTTTTAATTTTTTCACCTTTTTGGCCATATTTTCTAAAATATTGATTCAAATCGACTTCGGTAAAGTGATTTATATATATTAAGATGCCAGAAATTTACTTTCCAAATTAAGTTGCAGTTAAACTTTTTTGAAAGAGTTATAGGTTATTAAAGTTTCCAAAGAATTTTGCTTTTTTAAAAATGCCATTTTTTTAATTTTTTCACCTTTTTGGCCATATTTTCTAAAATATTGATTCAAATCGACTTCGGTAAAGTGATTTATATATATTCAGATGCCAGAAATGTACTTTCCAAATTAAGTTGCAGAGGAACCTTTTTTGAAAGAGTTATGGGTTATTAAAGTTTCCAAAGAATTTTGCTTTTTTAAAAACGCCAATATTTTTAATTTTTTCACCTTTTTGGACATATTTTGTAAAATATTGAGTCAAATCGACTTCAGTAAAGTTATTTATATATATTCAGATGCCAGAAATGTACTTTCCAAATTAAGTTGCAGAGGAACCTTTTTTAAAAGAGTTATGGGTTATTAAAGTTTCCAAAGAATTTTGCTGTTTTAAAAACGCCAATTTTTTAAATTTTTTCACCTTTTAGGCCATATTTTCTAAAATATTGATTCAAATCGACTTCGGTAAAGTCATTTATATATATTAAGATGCCAGAAATTTACTTTCTAAATTAGGTTGCAGTTAAACTTTTTTTGAAAGAGTTATGGGTTTTTAAAGTTTCCAAAGAAATTTGCTTTTTTAAAAAGGCCAATTTCTTTAATTTTTTCACTTTTTTGGACATATTTTCTAAAATATTGATTCACATCGACTTCGGTAAAGAGATTTATATATATTCAGATGCCAGAAATGTACTTTCCAAATTAAGTTGCAGTTGAACCTTTTTTGAAAGAGTTATGGGTTATTAAAGTTTCCAAAGATTTTTGCTTTTTTAAAAACGCCAATTTTTTAAAATTTTCACCTTTTAGGCCATATTTTCTAAAATATTGATTCACATCGACTTCGGTAAAGTGATTTATAAATATTCAGATGCCAGAAATGTACTTTTTCAAATAAAGTTGCAATTGAACCTTTTTTGAAAGAGTTATAGGTTATTAAAGTTTTCAAAGAATTTTGTTTATTAAAAAATGCCAATTTTTTAAATTTTTCACCTTTTTGGCCATATTTTCTAAAATATTGATTCAAATCGACTTCGGTAAAGTGATTTATATATATTCAGATGCCAGAAATGTACTTTCCAAATTAAGTTGCAGATGAACCTTTTTGAAAGAGTTATGGGTTATTAAAGTTTCCAAAGAATTTTGCTTTTTTAAAAATGCCAATTTTTATAATTTTTTCACCTTTTAGGCCATATTTTCTAAAATATTGATTCAAATCGACTTCGGTAAAGTGATTTATATATATTCAGATGCCAGAAATGTACTTTTACAAATTAAGTTGCAGTTGAACCTTTTTTGAAAGAGTTATAGGTTATTAAAGTTTCCAAAGAATTTTGCTTTTTTAAAACTGCCAATTTTTTTAATTTTTTCACCTTTTTGGCCATATTTTCTAAAATATTGATTCAAATCGACTTCGGTAAAGTGATTTATATATATTAAGATGCTAGAAATTTACTTTCCAAATTAAGTTGCAGTTAAACTTTTTTTGAAAGAGTTATAGGTTATTAAAGTTTCCAAAGAAATTTGCTTTTTTAAAAATGCCATTTTTTTAATTTTTTCACCTTTTTGGCCATATTTTCTAAAATATTGATTCAAATCGACTTCGGTAGAGTGATTTTTATATATTCAGATGCCAGAAATGTACTTTCCAAATTAAGTTGCAGAGGAACCTTTTTTGAAAGAGTTATGGGTTATTAAAGTTTCCAAAGAATTTTGCTTTTTTAAAAACGCCAATATTTTTAATTTTTTCACCTTTTTGGACATATTTTGTAAAATATTGAGTCAAATCGACTTCAGTAAAGTTATTTATATATATTCAGATGCCAGAAATGTACTTTCCAAATTAAGTTGCAGAGGAACCTTTTTTAAAAGAGTTATGGGTTATTAAAGTTTCCAAAGAATTTTGCTGTTTTAAAAACGCCAATTTTTTAAATTTTTTCACCTTTTAGGCCATATTTTCTAAAATATTGATTCAAATCGACTTCAGTAGAGTGATTTATATATATTCAGATGCCAGAAATGTACTTTCCAAATTAAGTTGCAGAGGAACCTTTTTTGAAAGAGTTATGGGTTATTAAAGTTTCCAAAGAATTTTGCTTTTTCAAAAATGCCAATTTTTATAATTTTTTCACCTTTTAGGCCATATTTTCTAAAATATTGATTCAAATCGACTTCGGTAAAGTGATTTATATATATTGAGATGCCAGAAAATTAATTTCCAAATTAAGTTGCAATTGAACCTTTTTTGAAAGAGTTATGGGTTATAAAAGTTTCCAAAGAATTTAGCTTTTTTAAAAATGATAATTTTTATAATTTTTCACCTTTTAGGCCATATTTTCTAAAATATTGATTCAAATCGACTTCGGTAAAGTGATTTATATATATTCAGATTCCAGAAATGTACTTTTACAAATTAAGTTGCAGTTGAACCTTTTTTGAAAGAGTTATAGGTTATTAAAGTTTCCAAAGAATTTAGCTTTTTAAAAATGCCAATTTTTATAATTTTTCACCTTTTAGGCCATATTTTCTAAAATATTGATTCAAATCGACTTCGGTAAAGTGATTTATATATATTGAGATGCCAGAAAATTAATTTCCAAATTAAGTTGCAATTGAACCTTTTTTGAAAGAGTTATGGGTTATAAAAGTTTCCAAAGAATTTAGCTTTTTTAAAAATGATAATTTTTATAATTTTTCACCTTTTTAGGCCATATTTTCTAAAATATTGATTCAAATCGACTTCGGTAAAGTGATTTATATATATTCAGATTCCAGAAATGTACTTTTACAAATTAAGTTGCAGTTGAACCTTTTTTGAAAGAGTTATAGGTTATTAAAGTTTCCAAAGAATTTAGCTTTTTTAAAAATGCCAATTTTTATAATTTTTCACCTTTTAGGCCATATTTTCTAAAATATTGATTCAAATCGACTTCGGTAAAGCGATTTATATATATTTAGATGCCAGAAAATTAATTTCCAAATTAAGTTGCAATTGAACCTTTTTTGAAAGAGTTATGGGTTATAAAAGTTTCCAAAGAATTTAGCTTTTTTAAAAATGATAATTTTTATAATTTTTCACCTTTTAGGCCATATTTTCTAAAATATTGATTCAAATCGACTTCGGTAAAGTGATTTATATATATTCAGATTCCAGAAATGTACTTTTACAAATTAAGTTGCAGTTGAACCTTTTTTGAAAGAGTTATAGGTTATTAAAGTTTCCAAAGAATTTAGCTTTTTTAAAAATGCCAATTTTTATAATTTTTCACCTTTTAGGCCATATTTTCTAAAATATTGATTCAAATCGACTTCAGTAGAGTGATTTATATATATTCAGATGCCAGAAATGTACTTTCCAAATTAAGTTGCAGAGGAACCTTTTTTGAAAGAGTTATGGGTTATTAAAGTTTCCAAAGAATTTTGCTTTTTCAAAAATGCCAATTTTTATAATTTTTTCACCTTTTAGGCCATATTTTCTAAAATATTGATTCAAATCGACTTCGGTAAAGTGATTTATATATATTGAGATGCCAGAAAATTAATTTCCAAATTAAGTTGCAATTGAACCTTTTTTGAAAGAGTTATGGGTTATAAAAGTTTCCAAAGAATTTAGCTTTTTTAAAAATGATAATTTTTATAATTTTTTCACCTTTTAGGCCATATTTTCTAAAATATTGATTCAAATCGACTTCGGTAAAGTGATTTATATATATTCAGATTCCAGAAATGTACTTTTACAAATTAAGTTGCAGTTGAACCTTTTTTGAAAGAGTTATAGGTTATTAAAGTTTCCAAAGAATTTAGCTTTTTTAAAAATGCCAATTTTTATAATTTTTCACCTTTTAGGCCATATTTTCTAAAATATTGATTCAAATCGACTTCGGTAAAGTGATTTATATATATTGAGATGCCAGAAAATTAATTTCCAAATTAAGTTGCAATTGAACCTTTTTGAAAGAGTTATGGGTTATAAAAGTTTCCAAAGAATTTAGCTTTTTTAAAAATGATAATTTTTATAATTTTTCACTTTTAGGCCATATTTTCTAAAATATTGATTCAAATCGACTTCGGTAAAGTGATTTATATATATTCAGATTCCAGAAATGTACTTTTACAAATTAAGTTGCAGTTGAACCTTTTTTGAAAGAGTTATAGGTTATTAAAGTTTCCAAAGAATTTAGCTTTTTTAAAAATGCCAATTTTTATAATTTTTCACCTTTTAGGCCATATTTTCTAAAATATTGATTCAAATCGACTTCGGTAAAGCGATTTATATATATTTAGATGCCAGAAAATTAATTTCCAAATTAAGTTGCAATTGAACCTTTTTTGAAAGAGTTATGGGTTATAAAAGTTTCCAAAGAATTTAGCTTTTTAAAAATGCTAATTTTTATAATTTTTCACCTTTTAGGCCATATTTTCTAAAATATTGATTCAAATCGACTTCGGTAAAGTGATTTATATATATTCAGATTCCAGAAATGTACTTTTACAAATTAAGTTGCAGTTGAACCTTTTTTGAAAGAGTTATAGGTTATTAAAGTTTCCAAAGAATTTAGCTTTTTTAAAAATGCCAATTTTTATAATTTTTCACCTTTTAGGCCATATTTTCTAAAATATTGATTCAAATCGACTTCGGTAAAGTGATTGATATATATTCAGATGCCAGAAATGTACTTTTATAAATAAAGTTGCAATTGAACCTATTTTGAAAGAGTTATGGGTTATAAAAGTTTCCAAAGAATTTAGCTTTTTTAAAAATGATAATTTTTATAATTTTTCACCTTTTAGGCCATATTTTCTAAAATATTGATTCAAATCGACTTCGGTAAAGTGATTGATATATATTCAGATGCCAGAAATGTACTTTTATAAATAAAGTTGCAATTGAACCTATTTTGAAAGAGTTATGGGTTATAAAAGTTTCCAAAGAATTTAGCTTTTTTAAAAATGATAATTTTTATAATTTTTTCACTTTTTTGGCCATATTTTCTAAAATATTGATTCAAATCGACTTCGGTAAAGCGATTTATATATATTTAGATGCCAGAAAATTAATTTCCAAATTAAGTTGCAATTGAACCTTTTTTGAAAGAGTTATGGGTTATAAAAGTTTCCAAAGAATTTAGCTTTTTTAAAAATGATAATTTTTATAATTTTTCACCTTTTAGGCCATATTTTCTAAAATATTGATTCAAATCGACTTCGGTAAAGCGATTTATATATATTTAGATTCCAGAAATGTACTTTTACAAATTAAGTTGCAACTGAACCTTTTTTGAAAGAGTTATGGGTTTTTAAAGTTTCAAAAAAATTTGACTTGCTAACTTTTTTTAATTTTTTCACCTTTTTGGCCATATTTTCTAAAATATTGATTCAAATCGACTTCGGTAAAGTGATTGATATATATTCAGATGCCAGAAATGTACTTTTACAAATTAAGTTGCAGTTGAACCTTTCTTGAAAGAGTTATAGGTTATTAAAGTTTCCAAAGAATTTTGTTTTTTTAAAAATGCCAATTTCTTTAATTTTTTCACTTTTTTGGACATATTTTCTAAAATATTGATTCAAATCGACTTCGGTAAAGTGATTTATATATATTCAGATGCCAGAAATGTACTTTCCAAATTAAGTTGCATTTGAACCTTTTTTGAAAGAGTTATGGGTTATTAAACTTTACAAACAATTTTGCTTTTTTAAAAACGCCAATTATTTAAAATTTTTTACCTTTTACGCCATATTTTCTAAAATATTGATTCACATCGACTTCGGTAAAGTGATTTATATATATTCAGATGCCAGAAATGTACTTTTACAAATTAAGTTGCAGTTGAACATTTTTTGAAAGAGTTATAGGTTATTAAAGTTTCCAAAGAATTTTGCTTTTTAAAAATGCCATTTTTTTAATTTTTTCACCTTTTTGGCCATATTTTCTAAAATATTGATTCAAATCGACTTCGGTAAAGTGATTTATAAATATTCAGATGCCAGAAATGTACTTTTACAAATTAAGTTGCAGTTGAACATTTTTTGAAAGAGTTATAGGTTATTAAAGTTTCCAAAGAATTTTGCTTTTTTAAAAATGCCATTTTTTTAATTTTTTCACCTTTTACGCCATATTTTCTAAAATATTGATTCACATCGACTTCGGTAAAGTGATTTATAAATATTCAGATGCCAGAAATGTACTTTTACAAATAAAGTTGCAATTGAACTTTTTTTGAAAGAGTTAGGGTTTTTAAAGTTTCCAAAGAATTTTACTTGCCAATTTTTTTTAATTTTTTCACCTTTTTGGCCATATTTTCTAAAATATTGATTCAAATCGACTTCGGTAAAGTGATTTATATATATTCAGATGCCAGAAATGTACTTTCCAAATTAAGTTGCAGTTGAACCTTTTTTGAAAGAGTTATGGGTTATTAAAGTTTCCAAAGAATTTTGCTTTTTTAAAAACGCCAATTTTTTAAAATTTTTCACCTTTTAGGCCATATTTTCTAAAACATTGATTCACATCGACTTCGGTAAAGTGATTTACAAATATTCAGATGCCAGAAATGTACTTTTACAAATAAAGTTGCAATTGAACCTTTTTTGAAAGAGTTATGGGTTTTTAAAGTTTCCAAAGAATTTTACTTGCCAATTTTTTTTAATTTTTTCACCTTTTTGGCCATATTTTCTAAAATATTGATTCAAATCGACTTCGGTAAAGTAATTTATATATATTCAGATGCCATAAATGTACTTTTATAAATAAAGTTGCAATTGAACGTATTTTGAAAGAGGTATTGGTTATTAAAGTTTCCAAAGAAATTTGCTTTTTTAAAAACGCCAATATTTTTAATTTTTTCACCTTTTAGGCCATATTTTCTAAAATATTGATTCAAATCGACTTCGGTAAAGTGATTTATATATATTGAGATGCCAGAAAATTAATTTCCAAATTAAGTTGCAATTGAACCTTTTTTGAAAGAGTTATGGGTTATAAAAGTTTCCAAAGAATTTAACTTTTTTAAAAATGATAATTTTTATAATTTTTCACCTTTTAGGCCATATTTTCTAAAATATTGACTCAAATCGACTTCGGTAAAGTGATTTATATATATTCAGATGCCAGAAATGTGCTTTTCAAATTAAGTTGCAGTTGAACCTTTTTTGAAAGAGTTATAGGTTATTAAAGATTCCAAAGAATTTAGCTTTTTAAAAATGCCAATTTTTATAATTTTTCACCTTTTAGGCCATATTTTCTAAAATATTGATTCAAATCGACTTCGGTAAAGCGATTTATATATATTCAGATTCCAGAAATGTACTTTTACAAATTAAGTTGCAACTGAACCTTTTTTGAAAGAGTTATGGGTTTTTAAAGTTTCCAAAAAATTTGACTTGCTAACTTTTTTTAATTTTTTCACCTTTTTGGCCATATTTTTTAAAATATTGATTCAAATCGACTTCGGTAAAGTGATTTATATATATTCAGATGCCAGAAATGTACTTTTACAAATTAAGTTGCAGTTGAACCTTTCTTGAAAGAGTTATAGGTTATTAAAGTTTCCAAAGAATTTTGTTTTTTTAAAAATGCCAATTTCTTTAATTTTTTCACTTTTTTGGACATATTTTCTAAAATATTGATTCAAATCGACTTCGGTAAAGTGATTTATATATATTCAGATGCCAGAAATGTACTTTCCAAATTAAGTTGCAGTTGAACCTTTTTTGAAAGAGTTATGGGTTATTAAACTTTCCAAACAATTTTGCTTTTTTAAAAACGCCAATTATTTAAAATTTTTCACCTTTTACGCCATATTTTCTAAAATATTGATTCACATCGACTTCGGTAAAGTGATTTATAAATATTCAGATGCCAGAAATGTACTTTTACAAATTAAGTTGCAATTGAACTTTTTTTGAAAGAGTTAGGGTTTTTAAAGTTTCCAAAGAATTTTACTTGGCAATTTTTTTTAATTTTTTCACCTTTTTGGCCATATTTTCTAAAATATTGATTCAAATCGACTTCGGTAAAGTGATTTATATATATTCAGATGCCAGAAATGTACTTTTACAAATTAAGTTGCAGTTGAACCTTTTTTGAAAGAGTTATAGGTTATTAAAGTTTCCAAAGAATTTTGCTTTTTTAAAAATGCCATTTTTTTAATTTTTTCACCTTTTTGGCCATATTTTCTAAAATATTGATTCAAATCGACTTCGGTAAAGTCATTTATATATATTAAGATGCCAGAAATTTACTTTCTAAATTAGGTTGCAGTTAAACTTTTTTTGAAAGAGTTATGGGTTATTAAAGTTTCCAAAGAAATTTGCTTTTTTAAAAGGCCAATTTCTTTAATTTTTTCACTTTTTTTGGACATATTTTCTAAAATATTGATTCACATCGACTTCGGTAAAGAGATTTATATATATTCAGATGCCAGAAATGTACTTTCCAAATTAAGTTGCAGTTGAACCTTTTTTGAAAGAGTTATGGGTTATTAAAGTTTCCAAAGAATTTTGCTTTTTTAAAAACGCCAATTTTTTTAAATTTTTCACCTTTTAGGCCATATTTTCTAAAATATTGATTCACATCGACTTCGGTAAAGTGATTTATAAATATTCAGATGCCAGAAATGTACTTTCCAAATTAAGTTGCAGTTGAACCTTTTTTGAAAGAGTTATAGGTTATTAAAGTTTTCAAAGAATTTTGCTTATTAAAAAATGCCAATTTTTTAAATTTTTTCACCTTTTTGGCCATATTTTCTAAAATATTGATTCAAATCGACTTCGGTAAAGTGATTTATATATATTCAGATGCCAGAAATGTACTTTCCAAATTAAGTTGCAGAGGAACCTTTTTTGAAAGAGTTATGGGTTATTAAAGTTTCCAAAGAATTTTGCTTTTTTAAAAATGCCAATTTTTATAATTTTTTCACCTTTTAGGCCGTATTTTCTAAAATATTGATTTAAATCGACTTCGGTAAAGTGATTTATATATATTCAGATGCCAGAAATGTACTTTTACAAATTAAGTTGCAGTTGAACCTTTTTTGAAAGAGTTATAGGTTATTAAAGTTTCCAAAGAATTTTGCTTTTTTAAAACTGCCAATTTTTTAATTTTTTCACCTTTTTGGCCATATTTTCTAAAATATTGATTCAAATCGACTTCGGTAAAGTGATTTATATATATTAAGATGCTAGAAATGTACTTTCCAAATTAAGTTGCAGTTAAACCTTTTTTGAAAGAGTTATAGGTTATTAAAGTTTCCAAAGAATTTTGCTTTTTTAAAAATGCCATTTTTTAATTTTTTCACCTTTTTGGCCATATTTTCTAAAATATTGATTCAAATCGACTTCGGTAAAGTGATTTATAAATATTCAGATGCCAGAAATGTACTTTTACAAATAAAGTTGCAATTGAACTTTTTTTGAAAGAGTTAGGGTTTTTAAAGTTTCCAAAGAATTTTAATTGCCAATTTTTTTTAATTTTTTCACCTTTTTGGCCATATTTTCTAAAATATTGATTCAAATCGACTTCGGTAAAGTGATTTATATATATTCAGATTCCAGAAATGTACTTTTACAAATTAAGTTGCAGTTGAACCTTTTTTGAAAGAGTTATAGGTTATTAAAGTTTCCAAAGAATTTTGCTTTTTTAAAAATGCCAATTTTTTTAATTTTTTCACCTTTTTGGCCATATTTTCTAAAATATTGATTCAAATCGACTTCGGTAAAGTGATTTATATATATTAAGATGCCAGAAATTCTAAATTAGGTTGCAGTTAAACTTTTTTGAAAGAGTTATGGGTTATTAAAGTTTCCAAAGAAATTTGCTTTTTTAAAAGGCCAATTTTTTTAATTTTTTTCACTTTTTTGGACATATTTTCTAAAATATTGATTCACATCGACTTCGGTAAAGTGATTTATATATATTCAGATGCCAGAAATGTACTTTCCAAATTAAGTTGCAGTTGAACCTTTTTTGAAAGAGTTATGGGTTATTAAAGTTTCCAAAGAATTTTGCTTTTTTAAAACGCCAATTTTTTAAAATTTTCACCTTTTAGGCCATATTTTCTAAAATATTGATTCACATCGACTTCGGTAAAGTGATTTATAAATATTCAGATGCCAGAAATGTACTTTTTTAAATAAAGTTGCAATTGAACCTTTTTTGAAAGAGTTATAGGTTATTAAAGTTTTCAAAGAATTTTGCTTTTTTAAAAATGCCAATTTTTTTAATTTTTTCACCTTTTTGGCCATATTTTCTAAAATATTGATTCAAATCGACTTCGGTAGAGTGATTTATATATATTCAGATGCCAGAAATGTACTTTCCAAATTAAGTTGCAGAGGAACCTTTTTTGAAAGAGTTATGGGTTATTAAAGTTTCCAAAGAATTTTGCTTTTTAAAAAGCCAATTTTTTTAATTTTTTCACCTTTTTGGCCATATTTTCTAAAATATTGATTCAAATCGACTTCGGTAAAGTGATTTATATATATTCAGATGCCAGAAATGTACTTTTACAAATTAAGTTGCAGTTGAACATTTTTTGAAAGAGTTATAGGTTATTAAAGTTTCCAAAGAATTTTGCTTTTTTAAAAATGCCATTTTTTTAATTTTTTCACCTTTTTGGCCATATTTTCTAAAATATTGATTCAAATCGACTTCGGTAAAGTCATTTATATATATTCAGATGCCAGAAATGTACTTTACAAATTAGGTTGCAGTTAAACTTTTTTGAAAGAGTTATGGGTTATTAAAGTTTCCAAAGAAATTTGCTTTTTTAAAAAGGCCAATTTCTTTAATTTTTTCACTTTTTTGGACATATTTTCTAAAATATTGATTCACATCGACTTCGGTAAAGTGATTTATATATATTCAGATGCCAGAAATGTACTTTCCAAATTAAGTTGCAGTTGAACCTTTTTTGAAAGAGTTATGGGTTATTAAAGTTTCCAAAGAATTTTGCTTTTTTAAAAACGCCAATTTTTTAAATTTTTCACCTTTTAGGCCATATTTTCTAAAATATTGATTCACATCGACTTCGGTAAAGTGATTTATAAATATTCAGATGCCAGAAATGTACTTTTTTAAATAAAGTTGCAATTGAACCTTTTTGAAAGAGTTATAGGTTATTAAAGTTTTCAAAGAATTTTGTTTATTTAAAAATGCCAATTTTTTTAATTTTTCACCTTTTTGGCCATATTTTCTAAAATATTGATTCAAATCGACTTCGGTAGAGTGATTTATATATATTCAGATGCCAGAAATGTACTTTTTAAATAAAGTTGCAATTGAACCTTTTTTGAAAGAGTTATGGGTTATTAAAGTTTCCAAAGAATTTTGCTTTTTTAAAAATGCCAATTTTAATAATTTTTTCACCTTTTAGGCCATATTTTCTAAAATATTGATTCAAATCGACTTCGGTAAAGTGATTTATATATATTCAGATGCCAGAAATGTACTTTTACAAATTAAGTTGCAGTTGAACCTTTTTTGAAAGATTCATAGGTTATTAAAGTTTCCAAAGAATTTTGCTTTTTTAAAAATGCCAATTTTTTAATTTTTTCACCTTTTTGGCCATATTTTCTAAAATATTGATTCAAATCGACTTCGGTAAAGTGATTTATATATATTAAGATGCTAGAAATTTACTTTCCAAATTAAGTTGCAGTTAAACTATTTTTGAAAGAGTTATAGGTTATTAAAGTTTCCAAAGAAATTTGCTTTTTCAAAAATGCCAATTTCTTTAATTTTTTCACTTTTTTGGCCATATTTTCTAAAATATTGATTCAAATCGACTTCGGTAAAGTGATTTATATATATTCAGATGCCAGAAATGTACTTTCCAAATTAAGTTGCAGTTGAACCTTTTTTGAAAGAGTTATTGGTTATTAAAGTTTCCAAAGAAATTTGCTTTTTTAAAAACGCCAATATTTTTAATTTTTTCACCTTTTTGGACATATTTTGTAAAATATTGAGTCAAATCGACTTCAGTAAAGTTATTTATATATATTCAGATGCCAGAAATGTACTTTCCAAATTATGTTGCAATTGAACCTTTTTTGAAAGAGTTATGGGTTATAAAAGTTTCCAAAGAATTTAGCTTTTTTAAAAATGATAATTTTTATAATTTTTCACCTTTTAGGCCATATTTTCTAAAATATTGATTCACATCGACTTCGGTAAAGTGATTTATATATATTCAGATGCCAGAAATGTACTTTTACAAATTAAGTTGCAGTTGAACCTTTTTTGAAAGAGTTATAGGTTATTAAAGTTTCCAAAGAATTTAGCTTTTTTAAAAATGCCAATTTTTATAATTTTTCACCTTTTAGGCCATATTTTCTAAAATATTGATTCAAATCGACTTCGGTAAAGTGATTTATATATATTCAGATTCCAGAAATGTACTTTTACAAATTAAGTTGCAACTGAACCTTTTTTGAAAGAGTTATGGGTTTTTAAAGTTTCCAAAAAATTTTACTTGCTAATTTTTTTTTAATTTTTTCACCTTTTTGGCCATATTTTCTAAAATATTGATTCAAATCGACTTCGGTAAAGTGATTTATATATATTCAGATGCCAGAAATGTACTTTTACAAATTAAGTTGCAGTTGAACCTTTCTTGAAAGAGTTATAGGTTATAAAAGTTTCCAAAGAATTTTGCTTTTTAAAAATGCCAATTTCTTTAATTTTTCACTTTTTGGACATATTTTCTAAAATATTGATTCAAATCGACTTCGGTAAAGTGATTTATATATATTCAGATGCCAGAAATGTACTTTCCAAATTAAGTTGCAGTTGAACCTTTTTTGAAAGAGTTATGGGTTATTAAACTTTCCAAACAATTTTGCTTTTTTAAAAACGCCAATTATTTAAAATTTTTCACCTTTTACGCCATATTTTCTAAAATATTGATTCACATCGACTTCGGTAAAGTGATTTATAAATATTCAGATGCCAGAAATGTACTTTTACAAATAAAGTTGCAATTGAACTTTTTTTGAAAGAGTTAGGGTTTTTAAAGTTTCCAAAGAATTTTACTTGCCAATTTTTTTAATTTTTTCACCTTTTGGCCATATTTTCTAAAATATTGATTCAAATCGACTTCGGTAAAGTGATTTATATATATTCAGATGCCAGAAATGTACTTTTACAAATTAAGTTGCAGTTGAACATTTTTTGAAAGAGTTATAGGTTATTAAAGTTTCCAAAGAATTTTGCTTTTTTAAAAACGCCAATATTTTTAATTTTTTCACCTTTTTGGACATATTTTCTAAAATATTGATTCAAATCGACTTCGGTAAAGTGATTTATATATATTCAGATGCCAGAAATGTACTTTCTAAATTAGGTTGCAGTTAAACTTTTTTGAAAGAGTTATGGGTTATTAAAGTTTCCAAAGAAATTTGCTTTTTTAAAAGGCCAATTTTTTAATTTTTTCACTTTTTGGCCATATTTTCTAAAATATTGATTCACATCGACTTCGGTAAAGTGATTTATATATATTCAGATGCCAGAAATGTACTTTCCAAATTAAGTTGCAGTTGAACCTTTTTTGAAAGAGTTATGGGTTATTAAAGTTTCCAAAGAATTTTGCTTTTTTAAAAACGCCAATTTTTTTAAATTTTTCACCTTTTAGGCCATAGTTTCTAAAATATTGATTCACATCGACTTCGGTAAAGTGATTTATAAATATTCAGATGCCAGAAATGTACTTTTTCAAATAAAGTTGCAATTGAACCTTTTTGAAAGAGTTATGGGTTATTAAAGTTTTCAAAGAATTTTGCTTTTTTAAAAATGCCAATTTTTATTAATTTTTTCACCTTTTTGGCCATATTTTCTAAAATATTGATTCAAATCGACTTCGGTAAAGTGATTTATATATATTAAGATGCCAGAAATTTACTTTCCAAATTAAGTTGCAGTTAAACTTTTTATGAAAGAGTTATAGGTTATTAAAGTTTCCAAAGAAATTTGCTTTTTTAAAATGCCAATTTCTTTAATTTTTTTCACTTTTTGGACATATTTTCTAAAATATTGATTCAAATCGACTTCGGTAAAGTGATTTATATATATTCAGATGCCAGAAATGTACTTTCCAAATTAAGTTGCAGTTGAACCTTTTTTGAAAGAGTTATGGGTTATTAAAGTTTCCAAAGAATTTTGCTTTTTTAAAAACGCCAATTTTTTTAAATTTTTCACCTTTTAGGCCATATTTTCTAAAATATTGATTCACATCGACTTCGGTAAAGTTATTTATAAATATTCAGATGCCAGAAATGTACTTTTACAAATTAAGTTGCAGTTGAACCTTTTTGAAAGAGTTATGGGTTTTAAAGTTTCCAAAGAATTTTACTTGCCAATTTTTTTAATTTTTTCACCTTTCTGGCCATATTTTCTAAAATATTGATTCAAATCGACTTCGGTAAAGTGATTTATATATATTCAGATGCCAGAAATGTACTTTTACAAATTAAGTTGCAGTTGAACCTTTTTTGAAAGAGTTATAGGTTATTAAAGTTTTCAAAGAATTTTGCTTATTTAAAAATGCCAATTTTTTAAATTTTTCACCTTTTTGGCCATATTTTCTAAAATATTGATTCAAATCGACTTCGGTAAAGTGATTTATATATATTCAGATGCCAGAAATGTACTTTCCAAATTAAGTTGCAGTTGAACCTTTTTTGAAAGAGTTATGGGTTATTAAAGTTTCCAAAGAATTTTGCTTTTTTAAAAACGCCAATTTTTTTAAATTTTTCACCTTTTAGGCCATAGTTTTCTAAAATATTGATTCACATCGACTTCGGTAAAGTGATTTATAAATATTCAGATGCCAGAAATGTACTTTTTCAAATAAAGTTGCAATTGAACATTTTTTGAAAGAGTTATGGGTTATTAAAGTTTTCAAAGAATTTTGCTTTTTAAAATGCCAATTTTTATTAATTTTTTCACCTTTTGGCCATATTTTCTAAAATATTGATTCAAATCGACTTCGGTAAAGTGATTTATATATATTAAGATGCCAGAAATTTACTTTCCAAATTAAGTTGCAGTTAAACTTTTTTTGAAAGAGTTATAGGTTATTAAAGTTTCCAAAGAAATTTGCTTTTTTAACAATGCCAATTTCTTTAATTTTTTCACTTTTTTGGCCATATTTTCTAAAATATTGATTCAAATCGACTTCTGTAAAGTGATTTATATATATTCAGATGCCAGAAATGTACTTTCCAAATTAAGTTGCAGTTGAACCTTTTTTGAAAGAGTTATGGGTTATTAAAGTTTCCAAAGAATTTTGCTTTTTTAAAAACGCCAATTTTTTTAAATTTTTCACCTTTTAGGCCATATTTTCTAAAATATTGATTCACATCGACTTCGGTAAAGTGATTTATAAATATTCAGATGCCAGAAATGTACTTTTACAAATTAAGTTGCAGTTGAACCTTTTTTGAAAGAGTTATGGGTTTTTAAAGTTTCCAAAGAATTTTACTTGCCAATTTTTTTTAATTTTTTCACCTTTCTGGCCATATTTTCTAAAATATTGATTCAAATCGACTTCGGTAAAGTGATTTATATATATTCAGATGCCAGAAATGTACTTTTACAAATTAAGTTGCAGTTGAACCTTTTTTGAAAGAGTTATAGGTTATTAAAGTTTTCAAAGAATTTTGTTTATTTAAAAATGCCAATTTTTTAAATTTTTCACCTTTTTGGCCATATTTTCTAAAATATTGATTCAAATCGACTTCGGTAAAGTGATTTATATATATTAAGATGCCAGAAATTTACTTTCTAAATTAAGTTGCAGTTAAACTTTTTTTGAAAGAGTTATAGGTTATTAAAGTTTCCAAAGAAATTTGCTTTTTTAAAAATGCCAATTTCTTTAATTTTTCACTTTTTTGGACATATTTTCTAAAATATTGATTCAAATCGACTTCGGTAAAGTGATTTATATATATTCAGATGCCAGAAATGTACTTTCCAAATTAAGTTGCAGTTGAACCTTTTTTGAAAGAGTTATGGGTTATTAAAGTTTCCAAAGAATTTTGCTTTTTTAAAAACGCCAATTTTTTAAAATTTTTCACCTTTTAGGCCATATTTTCTAAAACATTGATTCACATCGACTTCGGTAAAGTGATTTATAAATATTCAGATGCCAGAAATGTACTTTTACAAATAAAGTTGCAATTGAACCTTTTTTGAAAGAGTTATGGGTTTTTAAAGTTTCCAAAGAATTTTACTTGCCAATTTTTTTAATTTTTTCACCTTTTTGGCCATATTTTCTAAAATATTGATTCAAATCGACTTCGGTAAAGTGATTTATATATATTCAGATGCCATAAATGTACTTTTATAAATAAAGTTGCAATTGAACGTATTTTGAAAGAGGTATTGGTTATTAAAGTTTCCAAAGAAATTTGCTTTTTTAAAAACGCCAATATTTTTAATTTTTTCACCTTTTTGGACATATTTTGTAAAATATTGAGTCAAATCGACTTCGGTAAAGTGATTTATATATATTCAGATTCCAGAAATGTACTTTTACAAATTAAGTTGCAGTTGAACCTTTTTTGAAAGAGTTATAGGTTATTAAAGTTTCCAAAGAATTTAGCTTTTTTAAAAATGCCAATTTTTATAATTTTTCACCTTTTAGGCCATATTTTCTAAAATATTGATTCAAATCGACTTCGGTAAAGTGATTTATATATATTCAGATTCCAGAAATGTACTTTTACAAATTAAGTTGCAGTTGAACCTTTTTTGAAAGAGTTATGGGTTATTAAAGTTTCCAAAGAATTTAGCTTTTTTAAAAATGCCAATTTTTATAATTTTTCCACCTTTTAGGCCATATTTTCTAAAATATTGATTCGAATCGACTTCGGTAAAGTGGTTTATATATATTGAGATGCAAGAAATTTACTTTTCAAATTAAGTTGCAGTTGAACCTTTTTTGAAAGAGTTATAGGTTATTAAAGTTTCCAAAGAATTTAGCTTTTTTAAAAATGCCAATTTTTATAATTTTTCACCTTTTAGGCCATATTTTCTAAAATATTGATTCAAATCGACTTCGGTAAAGCGATTTATATATATTCAGATTCCAGAAATGTACTTTTACAAATTAAGTTGCAACTGAACCTTTTTTGAAAGAGTTATGGGTTTTTAAAGTTTCCAAAAAATTTGACTTGCTAACTTTTTTTAATTTTTTCACCTTTTTGGCCATATTTTCTAAAATATTGATTCAAATCGACTTCGGTAAATTAAGTTGCAGTTGAACCTTTCCTGAAAGAGTTATAGGTTATTAAAGTTTCCAAACAATTTTGTTTTTTTAAAAATGCCAATTTCTTTAATTTTTTCACTTTTTGGACATATTTTCTAAAATATTGATTCAAATCGACTTCGGTAAAGTGATTTATATATATTCAGATGCCAGAAATGTACTTTCCAAATTAAGTTGCAGTTGAACCTTTTTTGAAAAAGTTATGGGTTATTAAACTTTCCAAACAATTTTGCTTTTTTAAAAACGCCAATTATTTAAAATTTTTCACCTTTTACGCCATATTTTCTAAAATATTGATTCACATCGACTTCGGTAAAGTGATTTATAAATATTCAGATGCCAGAAATGTACTTTTACAAATAAAGTTGCAATTGAACTTTTTTTGAAAGAGTTAGGGTTTTTAAAGTTTCCTAAGAATTTTACTTTTTAAAAGCCAATTTTTTTAATTTTTTCACCTTTTTGGCCATATTTTCTAAAATATTGATTCAAATCGACTTCGGTAAAGTGATTTATATATATTCAGATGCCAGAAATGTACTTTTACAAATTAAGTTGCAGTTGAACCTTTTTTGAAAGAGTTATAGGTTATTAAAGTTTCCAAAGAATTTTGCTTTTTTAAAAATGCCATTTTTTTAATTTTTTCACCTTTTTGGCCATATTTTCTAAAATATTGATTCAAATCGACTTCGGTAAAGTGATTTATATATATTAAGATGCCAGAAATTTACTTTCTAAATTAGGTTGCAGTTAAACTTTTTTTGAAAGAGTTATGGGTTATTAAAGTTTCCAAAGAAATTTGCTTCTTTAAAAGGCCAATTTCTTTAATTTTTTCACTTTTTTGGACATATTTTCTAAAATATTGATTCACATCGACTTCGGTAAAGTGATTTATATATATTCAGATGCCAGAAATGTACTTTCCAAATTAAGTTGCAGTTGAACCTTTTTTGAAAGAGTTATGGGTTATTAAAGTTTCCAAAGAATTTTGCATTTTTAAAAACGCCAATTTTTTAAATTTTTTCACCTTTTAGGCCATATTTTCTAAAATATTGATTCACATCGACTTCGGTAAAGTGATTTATAAATATTCAGATGCCAGAAATGTACTTTTTCAAATAAAGTTGCAATTGAACCTTTTTTGAAAGAGTTATGGGTTATTAAAGTTTTCAAAGAATTTTGCTTTTTTAAAAATGCCAATTTTTATTAATTTTTTCAACTTTTTGGCCATATTTTCTAAAATATTGATTCAAATCGACTTCGGTAAAGTGATTTATATATATTAAGATGCCAGAAATTTACTTTCCAAATTAAGTTGCAGTTAAACTTTTTTTGAAAGAGTTATAGGTTATTAAAGTTTCCAAAGAAATTTGCTTTTTTAACAATGCCAATTTCTTTAATTTTTTCACTTTTTTGGACATATTTTCTAAAATATTGATTCAAATCGACTTCGGTAAAGTGATTTATATATATTCAGATGCCAGAAATGTACTTTCCAAATTAAGTTGCACTTGAACCTTTTTTGAAAGAGTTATGGGTTATTAAAGTTTCCAAAGAATTTTGCTTTTTGAAAAACGCCAATTTTTTTAAATTTTTCACCTTTTAGGCCATATTTTCTAAAATATTGATTCACATCGACTTCGGTAAAGTGATTTATAAATATTCAGATGCCAGAAATGTACTTTTACAAATTTAGTTGCAGTTGAACCTTTTTTGAAAGAGTTATGGGTTTTTAAAGTTTCCAAAGAATTTTACTTGCCAATTTTTTTAATTTTTTCACCTTTTTGGCCATATTTTCTAAAATATTGATTCAAATCGACTTCGGTAAAGTGATTTATATATATTCAGATGCCAGAAATGTACTTTTCCAAATTGAGTTGCACTTGAACCTTTTTTGAAAGAGTTATAGGTTATTAAAGTTTTCAAAGAATTTTGTTTATTTAAAAATGCCAATTTTTTAATTTTTTCACCTTTTTGGCCATATTTTCTAAAATATTGATTCAAATCGACTTCGGTAAAGTGATTTCTATATATATCAAGATGCCAGAAATTTACTTTCTAAATTAAGTTGCAGTTAAACTTTTTTTGAAAGAGTTATAGGTTATTAAAGTTTCCAAAGAAATTTGCTTTTTTAAAATGCCAATTTCTTTAATTTTTTCACTTTTTTGGACATATTTTCTAAAATATTGATTCAAATCGACTTCGGTAAAGTGATTTATATATATTCAGATGCCAGAAATGTACTTTTATAAAAAAGTTGCAGTTGAACCTTTTTGAAAGAGTTATGGGTTATTAAATTTTCCAAAGAATTTAGCTTTTTTCAAAATGCCAATTTCTTTAATTTTTTTCACTTTTTTGGCCATATTTTTCAAAACATTGATTCACATCGACTTCGGTAAAGTGATTTATAAATATTCAGATGCCCGAAATGTACTTTTACAAATAAAGTTGCAATTGAACCTTTTTTGAAAGAGTTAGGGTTTTTAAAGTTTCCAAAGAATTTTACTTTTAAAAAGCCAATTTTTTTTAATTTTTTCACCTTTTTGGCCATATTTTCTAAAATATTGATTCAAATCGACTTCGGTAAAGTGATTTATATATATTCAGATGCCAGAAATGTACTTTCCAAATTAAGTTGCAGTTGAACCTTTTTGAAAGAGTTATGGGTTATTAAAGTTTCCAAAGAATTTTGCTTTTTTAAAAACGCCAATTTTTTAAAATTTTTCACCTTTTTAGGCCATATTTTCTAAAACATTGATTCACATCGACTTCGGTAAAGTGATTTATAAATATTCAGATGCCAGAAATGTACTTTTACAAATAAAGTTGCAATTGAACCTTTTTTGAAAGAGTTATGGGTTTTTAAAGTTTCCAAAGAATTTTACTTGCCAATTTTTTTAATTTTTTCACCTTTTTGGCCATATTTTCTAAAATATTGATTCAAATCGACTTCGGTAAAGTAATTTATATATATTCAGATGCCATAAATGTACTTTTATAAATAAAGTTGCAATTGAACGTATTTTGAAAGAGGTATTGGTTATTAAAGTTTCCAAAGAAATTTGCTTTTTTAAAAACGCCAATATTTTTAATTTTTTCACCTTTTAGGCCATATTTTCTAAAATATTGATTCAAATCGACTTCGGTAAAGTGATTTATATATATTCAGATGCCAGAAATGTAATTTCCAAATTAAGTTGCAGTTGAACCTTTTTTGAAAGAGTTATGGGTTATAAAAGTTTCCAAAGAATTTAGCTTTTTTAAAAATGCTAATTTTTATAATTTTTCACCTTTTAGGCCATATTTTTCTAAAATATTGATTCAAATCGACTTCGGTAAAGTGATTTATATATATTCAGATGCCAGAAATGTACTTTTACAAATTAAGTTGCAGTTGAACCTTTTTTGAAAGAGTTATGGGTTATTAAAGATTCCAAAGAATTTAGCTTTTTTAAAAATGCCAATTTTTATAATTTTTCACCTTTTAGGCCATATTTTCTAAAATATTGATTCAAATCGACTTCGGTAAAGCGATTTATATATATTCAGATGCCAGAAATGTACTTTTACAAATTAAGTTGCAACTGAACCTTTTTTGAAAGAGTTATGGGTTTTTAAAGTTTCCAAAAAATTTGACTTGCTAACTTTTTAATTTTTTCACCTTTTTGGCCATATTTTCTAAAATATTGATTCAAATCGACTTCGGTAAAGTGATTTATATATATTCAGATGCCAGAAATGTACTTTTACAAATTAAGTTGCAGTTGAACCTTTCTTGAAAGAGTTATAGGTTATTAAAGTTTCCAAAGAATTTTGCTTTTTTAAAAATGCCAATTTCTTTAATTTTTTCACTTTTTTGGACATATTTTCTAAAATATTGATTCAAATCGACTTCGGTAAAGTGATTTATATATATTCAGATGCCAGAAATGTACTTTCCAAATTAAGTTGCAGTTGAACCTTTTTTGAAAGAGTTATGGGTTATTAAACTTTCAAAACAATTTTGCTTTTTTAAAAACGCCAATTTATTTAAAATTTTTCACCTTTTACGCCATATTTTCTAAAATATTGATTCACATCGACTTCGGTAAAGTGATTTATAAATATTCAGATGCCAGAAATGTACTTTTACAAATAAAGTTGCAATTGAACTTTTTTTGAAAGAGTTAGGGTTTTTAAAGTTTCCAAAGAATTTTACTATGCCAATTTTTTTAATTTTTTCACCTTTTTGGCCATATTTTCTAAAATATTGATTCAAATCGACTTCGGTAAAGTGATTTATATATATTCAGATGCCAGAAATGTACTTTTACAAATTAAGTTGCAGTTGAACCTTTTTTGAAAGAGTTATAGGTTATTAAAGTTTCCAAAGAATTTTGCTTTTTAAAAATGCCATTTTTTTTAATTTTTTCACCTTTTTGGCCATATTTTCTAAAATATTGATTCAAATCGACTTCGGTAAAGTGATTTATATATATTAAGATGCCAGAAATTTACTTTCTAAATTAGGTTGCAGTTAAACCTTTTTTTGAAAGAGTTATGGGTTATTAAAGTTTCCAAAGAATTTTGCTTTTTTAAAAAGGCCAATTTCTTTAATTTTTTCACTTTTTTGGACATATTTTCTAAAATATTGATTCACATCGACTTCGGTAAAGTGATTTATATATATTCAGATGCCAGAAATGTACTTTCCAAATTAAGTTGCAGTTGAACCTTTTTTGAAAGAGTTATGGGTTATTAAAGTTTCCAAAGAATTTTGCTTTTTTAAAAACGCCAATTTTTTAAAATTTTTCACCTTTTAGGCCATATTTTCTAAAATATTGATTCAAATCGACTTCGGTAAAGTGATTTATAAATATTCAGATGCCAGAAATGTACTTTTTCAAATAAAGTTGCAATTGAACCTTTTTTGAAAGAGTTATAGGTTATTAAAGTTTCCAAAGAATTTTGTTTATTTAAAAATGCCAATTTTTTAATTTTTTCACCTTTTGGCCATATTTTCTAAAATATTGATTCAAATCGACTTCGGTAAAGTGATTTATATATATTAAGATGCCAGAAATTTACTTTCCAAATTAAGTTGCAGTTAAACTTTTTTTGAAAGAGTTATAGGTTATAAAAGTTTCCAAAGAAATTTGCTTTTTTAAAAATGCCATTTTTTTAATTTTTTCACCTTTTTGGCCATATTTTCTAAAATATTGATTCAAATCGACTTCGGTAAAGTCATTTATAAATATTCAGATGCCAGAAATGTACTTTTACAAATAAAGTTGCAATTGAACTTTTTTTGAAAGAGTTAGGGTTTTTAAAGTTTCCAAAGAATTTTACTTGCCAATTTTTTTTTAATTTTTTCACCTTTTAGGCCATATTTTCTAAAATATTGATTCACATCGACTTCGGTAAAGTTATTTATAAATATTCAGATGCCAGAAATGTACTTTTACAAATTAAGTTGCAGTTGAACCTTTTTTGAAAGAGTTATGGGTTTTTAAAGTTTCCAAAGAATTTTACTTTAAAAGCCAATTTTTTTAATTTTTTCACCTTTCTGGCCATATTTTCTAAAATATTGATTCAAATCGACTTCGGTAAAGTGATTTATATATATTCAGATGCCAGAAATGTACTTTTACAAATTAAGTTGCAGTTGAACCTTTTTTGAAAGAGTTATAGGTTATTAAAGTTTTCAAAGAATTTTGTTTATTTAAAAATGCCAATTTTTTAAATTTTTCACCTTTTTGGCCATATTTTCTAAAATATTGATTCAAATCGACTTCGGTAAAGTGATTTATATATATTCAGATGCCAGAAATGTACTTTCAAATTAAGTTGCAGTTGAACCTTTTTTGAAAGAGTTATGGGTTATTAAAGTTTCCAAAGAATTTTGCTTTTTAAAAACGCCAATTTTTTTAAATTTTTTCACCTTTTAGGCCATAGTTTCTAAAATATTGATTCACATCGACTTCGGTAAAGTGATTTATAAATATTCAGATGCCAGAAATGTACTTTTTCAAATAAAGTTGCAATTGAACATTTTTTGAAAGAGTTATGGGTTATTAAAGTTTTCAAAGAATTTTGCTTTTTTAAAAATGCCAATTTTTATTAATTTTTTCACCTTTTTGGCCATATTTTCTAAAATATTGATTCAAATCGACTTCGGTAAAGTGATTTATATATATTAAGATGCCAGAAATTTACTTTCCAAATTAAGTTGCAGTTAAACTTTTGTTGAAAGAGTTATAGGTTATTAAAGTTTTTAAAGAAATTTGTTTTTTTAAAAATGCCAATTTCTTTAATTTTTTCACCTTTTGGACATATTTTCTAAAATATTGATTCAAATCGACTTCTGTAAAGTGATTTATATATATTCAGATGCCAGAAATGTACTTTCCAAATTAAGTTGCAGTTGAACCTTTTTGAAAGAGTTATGGGTTATTAAAGTTTCCAAAGAATTTTGCTTTTGAAAAACGCCAATTTTTTTAAATTTTTCACCTTTTAGGCCATATTTTCTAAAATATTGATTCACATCGACTTCGGTAAAGTTATTTATAAATATTCAGATGCCAGAAATGTACTTTTACAAATTAAGTTGCAGTTGAACCTTTTTTGAAAGAGTTATGGGTTTTTAAAGTTTCCAAAGAATTTTACTTGCCAATTTTTTTTAATTTTTTCACCTTTCTGGCCATATTTTCTAAAATATTGATTCAAATCGACTTCGGTAAAGTGATTTATATATATTCAGATGCCAGAAATGTACTTTTACAAATTAAGTTGCAGTTGAACCTTTTTTGAAAGAGTTATAGGTTATTAAAGTTTCCAAAGAATTTTGCTTTTTTAAAAATGCCAATTTTTTAAATTTTTTCACCTTTTTGGCCATATTTTCTAAAATATTGATTCAAATCGACTTCGGTAAAGTGATTTCTATATATATTAAGATGCCAGAAATTTACTTTCTAAATTAAGTTGCAGTTAAACTTTTTTTGAAAGAGTTATAGGTTATTAAAGTTTCCAAAGAAATTTGCTTTTTAAAAATGCCAATTTCTTTAATTTTTTCACTTTTTTGGACATATTTTCTAAAATATTGATTCAAATCGACTTCGGTAAAGTGATTTATATATATTCAGATGCCAGAAATGTACTTTCCAAATTAAGTTGCAGTTGAACCTTTTTGAAAGAGTTATGGGTTATTAAAGTTTCCAAAGAATTTTGCTTTTTTAAAAACGCCAATTTTTTTAAATTTTTCACCTTTTAGGCCATATTTTCTAAAACATTGATTCACATCGACTTCGGTAAAGTGATTTATAAATATTCAGATGCCAGAAATGTACTTTTACAAATAAAGTTGCAATTGAACCTTTTTTGAAAGAGTTATGGGTTTTAAAGTTTCCAAAGAATTTTACTTGCCAATTTTTTTAATTTTTTCACCTTTTTGGCCATATTTTGTAAAATATTGATTCAAATCGACTTCGGTAAAGTGATTTATATATATTCAGATGCCATAAATGTACTTTTATAAATAAAGTTGCAATTGAACGTATTTTGAAAGAGGTATTGGTTATTAAAGTTTCCAAAGAAATTTGCTTTTTTAAAAACGCCAATATTTTTTAATTTTTTCACCTTTTTGGACATATTTTGTAAAATATTGAGTCAAATCGACTTCGGTAAAGTGATTTATATATATTCAGATGCCAGAAATGTACTTTTACAAATTAAGTTGCAGTTGAACCTTTTTTGAAAGAGTTATAGGTTATTAAAGTTTCCAAAGAATTTAGCTTTTTTAAAAATGCTAATTTTTATAATTTTTCACCTTTTAGGCCATATTTTCTAAAATATTGATTCAAATCGACTTCGGTAAAGTGATTTATATATATTCAGATGCCAGAAATGTACTTTTACAAATTAAGTTGCAGTTGAACCTTTTTTGAAAGAGTTATAGGTTATTAAAGTTTCCAAAGAATTTAGCTTTTTTAAAAATGCCAATTTTTATAATTTTTCCACCTTTTAGGCCATATTTTCTAAAATATTGATTCAAATCGACTTCGGTAAAGTGGTTTATATATATTGAGATGCAAGAAATTTACTTTTCAAATTAAGTTGCAGTTGAACCTTTTTTGAAAGAGTTATAGGTTATTAAAGTTTCCAAAGAATTTAGCTTTTTTAAAAATGCCAATTTTTATAATTTTTTCACCTTTTAGGCCATATTTTCTAAAATATTGATTCAAATCGACTTCGGTAAAGCGATTTATATATATTCAGATTCCAGAAATGTACTTTTTACAAATTAAGTTGCAACTGAACCTTTTTGAAAGAGTTATGGGTTTTTAAAGTTTCCAAAAATTTGACTTGCTAACTTTTTTTTAATTTTTTCACCTTTTTGGCCATATTTTCTAAAATATTGATTCAAATCGACTTCGGTAAATTAAGTTGCAGTTGAACCTTTCCTGAAAGAGTTATAGGTTATTAAAGTTTCCAAACAATTTTGTTTTTTTAAAAATGCCAATTTCTTTAATTTTTTCACTTTTTTGGACATATTTTCTAAAATATTGATTCAAATCGACTTCGGTAAAGTGATTTATATATATTCAGATGCCAGAAATGTACTTTCCAAATTAAGTTGCAGTTGAACCTTTTTTGAAAAAGTTATGGGTTATTAAACTTTCCAAACAATTTTGCTTTTTTAAAAACGCCAATTATTTAAAATTTTTCACCTTTTACGCCATATTTTCTAAAATATTGATTCACATCGACTTCGGTAAAGTGATTTATAAATATTCAGATGCCAGAAATGTACTTTTACAAATAAAGTTGCAATTGAACTTTTTTTGTAAAGAGTTAGGGTTTTTAAAGTTTCCTAAGAATTTTACTTGCCAATTTTTTTTAATTTTTTCACCTTTTTGGCCATATTTTCTAAAATATTGATTCAAATCGACTTCGGTAAAGTGATTTATATATATTCAGATGCCAGAAATGTACTTTTACAAATTAAGTTGCAGTTGAACATTTTTTGAAAGAGTTATAGGTTATTAAAGTTTCCAAAGAATTTTGCTTTTTTAAAAATGCCATTTTTTTAATTTTTTCACCTTTTTGGTCATATTTTCTAAAATATTGATTCAAATCGACTTCGGTAAAGTGATTTATATATATTAAGATGCCAGAAAATTTGCAGTTAAACTTTTTTGAAAGAGTTATGGGTTATTAAAGTTTCCAAAGAAATTTGCTTTTTTAAAAAGGCCAATTTCTTTAATTTTTTCACTTTTTTGGACATATTTTCTAAAATATTGATTCACATCGACTTCGGTAAAGTGATTTATATATATTCAGATGCCAGAAATGTACTTTCCAAATTAAGTTGCAGTTGAACCTTTTTTGAAAGAGTTATGGGTTATTAAAGTTTCCAAAGAATTTTGCTTTTTTAAAAACGCCAATTTTTTAAAATTTTTCACCTTTTAGGCCATATTTTCTAAAATATTGATTCACATCGACTTCGGTAAAGTGATTTATAAATATTCAGATGCCAGAAATGTACTTTTTCAAATAAAGTTGCAATTGAACATTTTTTGAAAGAGTTATGGGTTATTAAAGTTTTCAAAGAATTTTGCTTTTTTAAAAATGCCAATTTTTATTAATTTTTTCAACTTTTTGGCCATATTTTCTAAAATATTGATTCAAATCGACTTCGGTAAAGTGATTTATATATATTAAGATGCCAGAAATTTACTTTCCAAATTAAGTTGCAGTTAAACTTTTTATGAAAGAGTTATAGGTTATTAAAGTTTCCAAAGAAATTTGCTTTTTTAACAATGCCAATTTCTTTAATTTTTTCACTTTTTTGGACATATTTTCTAAAATATTGATTCAAATCGACTTCGGTAAAGTGATTTATATATATTCAGATGCCAGAAATGTACTTTCCAAATTAAGTTGCACTTGAACCTTTTTTGAAAGAGTTATGGGTTATTAAAGTTTCCAAAGAATTTTGCTTTTTGAAAAACGCCAATTTTTTTAAATTTTTCACCTTTTAGGCCATATTTTCTAAAATATTGATTCACATCGACTTCGGTAAAGTTATTTATAAATATTCAGATGCCAGAAATGTACTTTTACAAATTTAGTTGCAGTTGAACCTTTTTTGAAAGAGTTATGGGTTTTTAAAGTTTCCAAAGAATTTTACTTGCCAATTTTTTTTAATTTTTTCACCTTTTTGGCCATATTTTCTAAAATATTGATTCAAATCGACTTCGGTAAAGTGATTTATATATATTCAGATGCCAGAAATGTACTTTCCAAATTGAGTTGCACTTGAACCTTTTTTGAAAGAGTTATAGGTTATTAAAGTTTTCAAAGAATTTTGTTTATTTAAAAATGCCAATTTTTTAATTTTTTCACCTTTTTGGCCATATTTTCTAAAATATTGATTCAAATCGACTTCGGTAAAGTGATTTCTATATATATTAAGATGCCAGAAATTTACTTTCTAAATTAAGTTGCAGTTAAACTTTTTTTTGAAAGAGTTATAGGTTATTAAAGTTTCCAAAGAAATTTGCTTTTTTAAAAATGCCAATTTCTTTAATTTTTTCACTTTTTTGGACATATTTTCTAAAATATTGATTCAAATCGACTTCGGTAAAGTGATTTATATATATTCAGATGCCATAAATGTACTTTTATAAAAAAAGTTGCAGTTGAACCTTTTTTGAAAGAGTTATGGGTTATTAAATTTTCCAAAGAATTTAGCTTTTTTCAAAATGCCAATTTCTTTAATTTTTTCACTTTTTTGGACATATTTTCTAAAATATTGATTCACATCGACTTCGGTAAAGTGATTTATAAATATTCAGATGCCAGAAATGTACTTTTACAAATAAAGTTGCAATTGAACTTTTTTGAAAGAGTTAGGGTTTTTAAAGTTTCCAAAGAATTTTACTTGCCAATTTTTTTAATTTTTTCACCTTTTTGGCCATATTTTCTAAAATATTGATTCAAATCGACTTCGGTAAAGTGATTTATATATATTCAGATGCCAGAAATGTACTTTCCAAATTAAGTTGCAGTTGAACCTTTTTTGAAAGAGTTATGGGTTATTAAAGTTTCCAAAGAATTTTGCTTTTTTAAAAACGCCAATTTTTTAAAATTTTTCAGCTTTTAGGCCATATTTTCTAAAACATTGATTCACATCGACTTCGGTAAAGTGATTTATAAATATTCAGATGCCAGAAATGTACTTTTACAAATAAAGTTGCAATTGAACCTTTTTGAAAGAGTTATGGGTTTTTAAAGTTTCCAAAGAATTTTACTTTTTAAAGCCAATTTTTTTAATTTTTTCACCTTTTTTGGCCATATTTTCTAAAATATTGATTCAAATCGACTTCGGTAAAGTAATTTATATATATTCAGATGCCATAAATGTACTTTTATAAATAAAGTTGCAATTGAACGTATTTTGAAAGAGGTATTGGTTATTAAAGTTTCCAAAGAAATTTGCTTTTTTAAAAACGCCAATATTTTTAATTTTTTCACCTTTTAGGCCATATTTTCTAAAATATTGATTCAAATCGACTTCGGTAAAGTGATTTATATATATTGAGATGCCAGAAAATTAATTTCCAAATTAAGTTGCAATTGAACCTTTTTTGAAAGAGTTATGGGTTATAAAAGTTTCCAAAGAATTTAGCTTTTTAAAAATGATAATTTTTATAATTTTTCACCTTTTAGGCCATTATTTCTAAAATATTGATTCAAATCGACTTCGGTAAAGTGATTTATATATATTCAGATTCCAGAAATGTACTTTTACAAATTAAGTTGCAGTTGAACCTTTTTTGAAAGAGTTATAGGTTATTAAAGATTCCAAAGAATTTAGCTTTTTTTAAAAATGCCAATTTTTATAATTTTTCACCTTTTAGGCCATATTTTCTAAAATATTGATTCAAATCGACTTCGGTAAAGTGATTTATATATATTCAGATTCCAGAAATGTACTTTTACAAATTAAGTTGCAACTGAACCTTTTTTGAAAGAGTTATGGGTTTTTAAAGTTTCCAAAAAATTTGACTTGCTAACTTTTTTTAATTTTTTCACCTTTTTGGCCATATTTTTTAAAATATTGATTCAAATCGACTTCGGTAAAGTGATTTATATATATTCAGATGCCAGAAATGTACTTTTACAAATTAAGTTGCAGTTGAACCTTTCTTGAAAGAGTTATAGGTTATTAAAGTTTCCAAAGAATTTTGTTTTTTAAAAATGCCAATTTCTTTAATTTTTTCACTTTTTTGGACATATTTTCTAAAATATTGATTCACATCGACTTCGGTAAAGTGATTTATATATATTCAGATGCCAGAAATGTACTTTCCAAATTAAGTTGCAGTTGAACCTTTTTTGAAAGAGTTATGGGTTATTAAACTTTCAAAACAATTTTGCTTTTTTAAAAACGCCAATTATTTAAAATTTTTCACCTTTTACGCCATATTTTCTAAAATATTGATTCACATCGACTTCGGTAAAGTGATTTATAAATATTCAGATGCCAGAAATGTACTTTTACAAATAAAGTTGCAATTGAACTTTTTTTGAAAGAGTTAGGGTTTTTAAAGTTTCCAAAGAATTTTACTTGCCAATTTTTTTTAATTTTTTCACCTTTTTGGCCATATTTTCTAAAATATTGATTCAAATCGACTTCGGTAAAGTGATTTATATATATTCAGATGCCAGAAATGTACTTTTACAAATTAAGTTGCAGTTGAACATTTTTTGAAAGAGTTATAGGTTATTAAAGTTTCCAAAGAATTTTGCTTTTTTAAAAATGCCATTTTTTTAATTTTTTCACCTTTTTGGCCATATTTTCTAAAATATTGATTCAAATCGACTTCGGTAAAGTCATTTATATATATTAAGATGCCAGAAATTTACTTTCTAAAATTAGGTTGCAGTTAAACTTTTTTTGAAAGAGTTATGGGTTATTAAAGTTTCCAAAGAAATTTGCTTTTTTAAAAAGGCCAATTTCTTTAATTTTTTCACTTTTTGGACATATTTTCTAAAATATTGATTCACATCGACTTCGGTAAAGTGATTTATATATATTCAGATGCCAGAAATGTACTTTCCAAATTAAGTTGCAGTTGAACCTTTTTTGAAAGAGTTATGGGTTATTAAAGTTTCCAAAGATTTTTGCTTTTTTAAAAACGCCAATTTTTTAAAATTTTCACCTTTTAGGCCATATTTTCTAAAATATTGATTCACATCGACTTCGGTAAAGTGATTTATAAATATTCAGATGCCAGAAATGTACTTTTTCAAATAAAGTTGCAATTGAACCTTTTTTGAAAGAGTTATAGGTTATTAAAGTTTTCAAAGAATTTTGTTTATTTAAAAATGCCAATTTTTTAATTTTTTCACCTTTTTGGCCATATTTTCTAAAATATTGATTCAAATCGACTTCGGTAAAGTGATTTATATATATTAAGATGCTAGAAATTTACTTTCCAAATTAAGTTGCAGTTAAACTTTTTTTGAAAGAGTTATAGGTTATAAAAGTTTCCAAAGAAATTTGCTTTTTTAAAAATGCCATTTTTTTAATTTTTTCACCTTTTTGGCCATATTTTCTAAAATATTGATTCAAATCGACTTCGGTAAAGTCATTTATAAATATTCAGATGCCAGAAATGTACTTTTACAAATAAAGTTGCAATTGAACTTTTTTTGAAAGAGTTAGGGTTTTTAAAGTTTCCAAAGAATTTTACTTGCCAATTTTTTTTAATTTTTTCACCTTTTTGGCCATATTTTCTAAAATATTGATTCAAATCGACTTCGGTAAAGTGATTTATATATATTCAGATGCCAGAAATGTACTTTTACAAATTAAGTTGCAGTTGAACATTTTTTGAAAGAGTTATAGGTTATTAAAGTTTCCAAAGAATTTTGCTTTTTTAAAAATGCCATTTTTTTAATTTTTTCACCTTTTTGGCCATATTTTCTAAAATATTGATTCAAATCGACTTCGGTAAAGTCATTTATATATATTAAGATGCCAGAAATTCTAAATTAGGTTGCAGTTAAACTTTTTTTGAAAGAGTTATGGGTTATTAAAGTTTCCAAAGAAATTTGCTTTTTTAAAAAGGCCAATTTCTTTAATTTTTTCACTTTTTTGGACATATTTTCTAAAATATTGACTCACATCGACTTCGGTAAAGTGATTTATATATATTCAGATGCCAGAAATGTACTTTCCAAATTATGTTGCAGTTGAACCTTTTTTGAAAGAGTTATGGGTTATTAAAGTTTCCAAAGAATTTTGCTTTTTTAAAAACGCCAATTTTTTAAAATTTTCACCTTTTAGGCTATATTTTCTAAAATATTGATTCACATCGACTTCGGTAAAGTGATTTATAAATATTCAGATGCCAGAAATGTACTTTTTTAAATAAAGTTGCAATTGAACCTTTTTTGAAAGAGTTATAGGTTATTAAAGTTTTCAAAGAATTTTGTTTATTTAAAAATGCCAATTTTTTAAATTTTTCACCTTTTTGGCCATATTTTCTAAAATATTGATTCAAATCGACTTCGGTAGAGTGATTTATATATATTCAGATGCCAGAAATGTACTTTCCAAATTAAGTTGCAGAGGAACCTTTTTTGAAAGAGTTATGGGTTATTAAAGTTTCCAAAGAATTTTGCTTTTTTAAAAATGCCAATTTTTATAATTTTTTCACCTTTTAGGCCATATTTTCTAAAATATTGATTCAAATCGACTTCGGTAAAGTGATTTATATATATTCAGATGCCAGAAATGTACTTTTACAAATTAAGTTGCAGTTGAACCTTTTTTGAAAGAGTCATAGGTTATTAAAGTTTCCAAAGAATTTTGCTTTTTTAAAAATGCCAATTTTTTAATTTTTTTCACCTTTTTGGCCATATTTTCTAAAATATTGATTCAAATCGACTTCGGTAAAGTGATTTATATATATTAAGATGCTAGAAATTTACTTTCCAAATTAAGTTGCAGTTAAACTATTTTTGAAAGAGTTATAGGTTATTAAAGTTTCCAAAGAAATTTGCTTTTTTAAAAATGCCAATTTCTTTAATTTTTTCACTTTTTTGGCCATATTTTCTAAAATATTGATTCAAATCGACTTCGGTAAAGTGATTTATATATATTCAGATGCCAGAAATGTACTTTCCAAATTAAGTTGCAGTTGAACCTTTTTTGAAAGAGTTATGGGTTATTAAAGTTTCCAAAGAATTTTGCTTTTTTAAAAACGCCAATTTTTTAAAATTTTTCACCTTTTAGGCCATATTTTCTAAAACATTGATTCACATCGACTTCGGTAAAGTGATTTATAAATATTCAGATGCCAGAAATGTACTTTTACAAATAAAGTTGCAATTGAACCTTTTTTGAAAGAGTTATGGGTTTTTAAAGTTTCCAAAGAATTTTACTTGCCAATTTTTTTAATTTTTTCACCTTTTTTGGCCATATTTTGTAAAATATTGATTCAAATCGACTTCGGTAAAGTGATTTATATATATTCAGATGCCATAAATGTACTTTTATAAATAAAGTTGCAATTGAACGTATTTTGAAAGAGTTATAGGTTATTAAAGTTTCCAAAGAATTTTGCTTTTTTAAAAATGCCAATTTTTATAATTTTTTCACCTTTTTGGCCATATTTTCTAAAATATTGATTCAAATCGACTTCGGTAAAGTGATTTATATATATTCAGATGCCAGAAATGTACTTTACCAAATTAAGTTGCAACTGAACCTTTTTGAAAGAGTTATGGGTTTTTAAAGTTTCCAAAAAATTTGACTTGCTAATTTTTTTTAATTTTTTCACCTTTTTGGCCATATTTTCTAAAATATTGATTCAAATCGACTTCGGTAAAGTGATTTATATATATTCAGATGCCAGAAATGTACTTTCTAAATTAAGTTGCAGTTGAACCTTTCTTGAAAGAGTTATAGGTTATTAAAGTTTCCAAAGAATTTTGCTTTTTTAAAAATGCCAATTTCTTTAATTTTTTCACTTTTTGGACATATTTTCTAAAATATTGATTCAAATCGACTTCGGTAAAGTGATTTATATATATTCAGATGCCAGAAATGTACTTTCCAAATTAAGTTGCAGTTGAACCTTTTTTGAAAGAGTTATGGGTTATTAAACTTTCCAAACAATTTTGCTTTTTTAAAAACGCCAATTATTTAAAATTTTTCACCTTTTACGCCATATTTTCTAAAATATTGATTCACATCGACTTCGGTAAAGTGATTTATAAATATTCAGATGCCAGAAATGTACTTTTACAAATAAAGTTGCAATTGAACTTTTTTTGAAAGAGTTAGGGTTTTTAAAGTTTCCAAAGAATTTTACTTGCCAATTTTTTTTAATTTTTTCACCTTTTTGGCCATATTTTCTAAAATATTGATTCAAATCGACTTCGGTAAAGTGATTTATATATATTCAGATGCCAGAAATGTACTTTTACAAATTAAGTTGCAGTTGAACATTTTTTGAAAGAGTTATAGGTTATTAAAGTTTCCAAAGAATTTTGCTTTTTTAAAATGCCAATTTTTTTAATTTTTTCACCTTTTTGGCCATATTTTCTAAAATATTGATTCAAATCGACTTCGGTAAAGTGATTTATATATATTAAGATGCCAGAAATTTACTTTCTAAATTAGGTTGCAGTTAAACTTTTTTTGAAAGAGTTATGGGTTATTAAAGTTTCCAAAGAAATTTGCTTTTTTAAAAAGGCCAATTTCTTTAATTTTTTCACTTTTTTGGACATATTTTCTAAAATATTGATTCACATCGACTTCGGTAAAGTGATTTATATATATTCAGATGCCAGAAATGTACTTTCCAAATTAAGTTGCAGTTGAACCTTTTTTGAAAGAGTTATGGGTTATTAAAGTTTCCAAAGAATTTTGCTTTTTTAAAAACGCCAATTTTTTAAAATTTTTCACCTTTTAGGCCATATTTTCTAAAATATTGATTCACATCGACTTCGGTAAAGTGATTTATAAATATTCAGATGCCAGAAATGTACTTTTCAAATAAAGTTGCAATTGAACATTTTTTGAAAGAGTTATGGGTTATTAAAGTTTTCAAAGAATTTTGCTTTTTTAAAAATGCCAATTTTTATTAATTTTTTCACCTTTTTGGCCATATTTTCTAAAATATTGATTCAAATCGACTTCGGTAAAGTGATTTATATATATTAAGATGCCAGAAATTTACTTTCCAAATTAAGTTGCAGTTAAACTTTTTTTGAAAGAGTTATAGGTTATTAAAGTTTCCAAAGAAATTTGCTTTTTTAACAATGCCAATTTCTTTAATTTTTTCACTTTTTTGGACATATTTTCTAAAATATTGATTCAAATCGACTTCGGTAAAGTGATTTATATATATTCAGATGCCAGAAATGTACTTTTACAAATTAAGTTGCAGTTGAACCTTTTTTGAAAGAGTTATAGGTTATTAAAGTTTTCAAAGAATTTTGTTTATTTAAAAATGCCAATTTTTTAAATTTTTCACCTTTTTGGCCATATTTTCTAAAATATTGATTCAAATCGACTTCGGTAAAGTGATTTATATATATTAAGATGCCAGAAATGTACTTTCAAAATTAAGTTGCAGTTAAACTTTTTTGAAGGTTGCAGTAACCTTTGAAAGTTATAGGTTATTAAAGTTTCCAAAGAAATTTGCTTTTTTAAAAATGCCAATTTCTTTAATTTTTTCACTTTTTTGGACATATTTTCTAAAATATTGATTCAAATCGACTTCGGTAAAGTGATTTATATATATTCAGATGCCAGTAAATGTACTTTTAAAAAAAAGTTGCAGTTGAACCTTTTTGAAAGAGTTATGGGTTATTAAAGTTTCCAAAGAATTTAGCTTTTTTCAAAATGCCAATTTTTATTATTTTTTTCACCTTTTTGGCCATATTTTCTAAAATATTGATTCAAATCGACTTCGGTAAAGTGATTTATATATATTCAGATGCCAGAAATGTACTTTCCAAATTAAGTTGCAGTTGAACCTTTTTTGAAAGAGTTATGGGTTATTAAAGTTTCCAAAGAAATTTGCTTTTTTAAAAAGGCCAATTTCTTTAATTTTTTCACTTTTTTGGACATATTTTCTAAAATATTGATTCAAATCGACTTCGGTAAAGTGATTTATATATATTCAGATGCCAGAAATGTACTTTCCAAATTAAGTTGCAGTTGAACCTTTTTTGAAAGAGTTATGGGTTATTAAAGTTTCCAAAGAATTTTGCTTTTTTAAAAACGCCAATTTTTTAAAATTTTTCACCTTTTTGGCCATATTTTCTAAAATATTGATTCACATCGACTTCGGTAAAGTGATTTATAAATATTCAGATGCCAGAAATGTACTTTTACAAATTTAGTTGCAGTTGAACCTTTTTTGAAAGAGTTATGGGTTTTTAAAGGTTTCCAAAGAATTTTACTTGCCAATTTTTTTAATTTTTTCACCTTTTTGGCCATATTTTCTAAAATATTGATTCAAATCGACTTCGGTAAAGTGATTTATATATATTCAGATGCCAGAAATGTACTTTTACAAATTAAGTTGCAGTTGAACCTTTTTTGAAAGAGTTATAGGTTATTAAAGTTTTCAAAGAATTTTGTTTATTTAAAAATGCCAATTTTTTAATTTTTTCACCTTTTTGGCCATATTTTCTAAAATATTGATTCAAATCGACTTCGGTAAAGTGATTTATATATATTAAGATGCCAGAAATTTACTTTTCAAATTAAGTTGCAGTTAAACTTTTTTTGAAAGAGTTATAGGTTATTAAAGTTTCCAAAGAAATTTGCTTTTTTAAAAATGCCAATTTCTTTAATTTTTTTCACTTTTTTGGACATATTTTCTAAAATATTGATTCAAATCGACTTCGGTAAAGTGATTTATATATATTCAGATGCCATAAATGTACTTTTCAAATAAAGTTGCAGTTGAACCTTTTTTGAAAGAGTTATGGGTTATTAAAGTTTCCAAAGAATTTTGCTTTTTTAAAAATGCCAATTTCTTTAATTTTTTCACTTTTTTGGCCATATTTTCTAAAATATTGATTCAAATCGACTTCGGTAAAGTGATTTATATATATTCAGATGCCAGAAATGTACTTTTACAAATAAAGTTGCAATTGAACCTTTTTTGAAAGAGTTATGGGTTTTTAAAGTTTCCAAAGAATTTTTTTTGCCAATTTTTTTAATTTTTTCACCTTTTTGGCCATATTTTCTAAAATATTGATTCAAATCGACTTCGGTAAAGTGATTTATATATATTCAGATGCCATAAATGTACTTTTATAAATAAAGTTGCAATTGAACGTTTTTTGAAAGAGGTATTGGTTATTAAAGTTTCCAAAGAAATTTGCTTTTTTAAAAACGCCAATTTTTTTAATTTTTTCACCTTTTTGGACATATTTTCTAAAATATTGAATCAAATCGACTTCAGTAAAGTGATTTATATATATTCAGATGCCAGAAATGTACTTTTATAAAATTAAGTTGCAGTTGAACCTTTTTCGAAAGAGTTATGGGTTATTAAAGTTTCCAAAGAATTTTGCTTTTTTAAAAACCCCAATTTTTTAAAATTTTTCACCTTTTAGGCCATATTTTCTAAAACATTGATTCACATCGACTTCGGTAAAGTGATTTATAAATATTCAGATGCCAGAAATGTACTTTTTACAAATAAAGTTGCAGTTGAACCTTTTTGAAAGAGTTATGGTTTTTAAAGTTTCCAAAGAATTTTACTTTAGCCAATTTTTTTAATTTTTTCATCTTTTTGGCCATATTTTCTAAAATATTGATTCAAATCGACTTCGGTAAAGTGATTTATATATATTCAGATGCCATAAAAAAGTTGCAGTTGAACCTTTTTTGAAAGAGTTATGGATTATTAAAGTTTCCAAAGAATTTAGCTTTTTTCAAAATGCCAATTTCTTTAATTTTTTCACTTTTTTGGCCATATTTTCTAAAATATTGATTCAAATCGACTTCGGTAAAGTGATTTATATATATTCAGATGCCAGAAATGTACTTTTTAAATTAAGTTGCAGTTGAACCTTTTTTGAAAGAGTTATGGGTTATTAAAGTTTCCAAAGAATTTTGCTTTTTTAAAAACGCCAATTTTTTTAAATTTTTCACCTTTTAGGCCATATTTTCTAAAATATTGATTCAAATCGACTTCGGTAAAGTGATTTATAAATATTCAGATGCCAGAAATGTACTTTTATAAATAAAGTTGCAATTGAACGTATTTTGAAAGAGGTATTGGTTATTAAAGTTTCCAAAGAAATTTGCTTTTTTAAAAATGCCAATTTTTTTAATTTTTTCACCTTTTTGGCCATATTTTCTAAAATATTGATTCAAATCGACTTCGGTAAAGTAATTTATATATATTCAGATGCCATAAATGTACTTTTATAAATAAAGTTGCAATTGAACGTATTTTGAAAGAGGTATTGGTTATTAAAGTTTCCAAAGAAATTTGCTTTTTAAAAACGCCAATATTTTTAATTTTTTCACCTTTTTGGCATATTTTGTAAAATATTGAATCAAATCGACTTCAGTAAAGTGATTTATATATATTCAGATGCCAGAAATGTACTTTCCAAATTAAGTTGCAGTGGAACCTTTTTTGAAAGAGTTATGGGTTATTAAAGTTTCCAAAGAATTTTGCTTTTTTAAAAACGCCAATTTTTTAATTTTTTCACCTTTTTGGCCATATTTTCTAAAATATTGATTCAAATCGACTTCGGTAGAGTGATTTATATATATTCAGATGCCAGAAATGTACTTTCCAAATTAAGTTGCAGAGGAACCTTTTTTGAAAGAGTTATGGGTTATTAAAGTTTCCAAAGAATTTAACTTTTTTAAAAATGCCAATTTTTTAATTTTTCACCTTTTTGGACATATTTTCTAAAATATTGATTCAAATCGACTTCGGTAAAATGATTTATATATATTCAGATGCCAGAAATGTACTTTCCAAATTAAGTTGCAGAGGAACCTTTTTTGAAAGAGTTATGGGTTATTAAAGTTTCCAAAGAATTTTCCTTTTTTAAAAACGCCAATTTTTTAAAATTTTTCACCTTTTAGGCCATATTTTCTAAAATATTGATTCAAATCGACTTCGGTAAAGTGATTTATAAATATTCAGATGCCAGAAATGTACTTTTACAAATAAAGTTGCAATTGAAACTTTTTGAAAGAGTTAGGGTTTTTAAAGTTTCCAAAGAATTTTACTTTGCCAATTTTTTTAATTTTTTCACCTTTTGGCCATATTTTCTAAAATATTGATTCAAATCGACTTCGGTAAAGTGATTTATATATATTCAGATGCCATAAATGTACTTTTATAAAAAAAGTTGCAGTTGAACCTTTTTTGAAAGAGTTATGGGTTATTAAAGTTTCCAAAGAATTTTGCTTTTTTAAAATGCCAATTTCTTTAATTTTTTCACCTTTTTGGCCATATTTTCTAAAATATTGATTCAAATCGACTTCGGTAAAGTGATTTATATATATTCAGATGCCAGAAATGTACTTTTTAAATTAAGTTGCAGTTGAACCTTTTTTGAAAGAGTTATGGGTTATTAAAGTTTCCAAAGAATTTTGCTTTTTTAAAAACGCCAATTTTTAAAATTTTTTCACCTTTTAGGCCATATTTTCTAAAATATTGATTCAAATCGACTTCGGTAAAGTGATTTATAAATATTCAGATGCCAGAAATGTACTTTTACAAATAAAGTTGCAATTGAACCTTTTTTGAAAGAGTTATGGGTTTTTAAAGTTTCCAAAGAATTTTACTTTTTTAAAAATGCCAATTTTTTTTAATTTTTTCACCTTTTTGGCCATATTTTCTAAAATATTGATTCAAATCGACTTCGGTAAAGTAATTTATATATATTCAGATGCCAGAAATGTACTTTTACAAATAAAGTTGCAATTGAACGTTTTTTGAAAGAGTTATGGGTTATTAAAGTTTCCAAAGAATTTTGCTTTTTTAAAAACGCCAATTTTTTTAATTTTTTTCACCTTTTTGGACATATTTTGTAAAATATTGAATCAAATCGACTTCAGTAAAGTGATTTATATATATTCAGATGCCAGAAATGTACTTTCCAAATTAAGTTGCAGAGGAACCTTTTTTGAAAGAGTTATGGGTTATTAAAGTTTCCAAAGAATTTTGCTTTTTTAAAAACGCCAATTTTTTAAATTTTTTCACCTTTTAGGCCATATTTTCTAAAATATTGATTCAAATCGACTTCGGTAGAGTGATTTATATATATTCAGATGCCAGAAATGTACTTTCCAAATTAAGTTGCAGAGGAACCTTTTTTGAAAGAGTTATGGGTTATTAAAGTTTCCAAAGAATTTTGCTTTTTTAAAAATGCCAATTTTTATAATTTTTTCACCTTTTAGGCCATATTTTCTAAAATATTGATTCAAATCGACTTCGGTAAAGTGATTTATATATATTGAGATGCCAGAAATTTACTTTCCAAATTAAGTTGCAATTGAACCTTTTTTGAAAGAGTTATGGGTTATTAAAGTTTCCAAAGAATTTAACTTTTTTAAAAATGCCAATTTTTATAATTTTTCACCTTTTAGGACATATTTTCTAAAATATTGATTCAAATCGACTTCGGTAAAATGATTTATATATATTCAGATTCCAGAAATGTACTTTTACAAATTAAGTTGCAGTTGAACCTTTTTTGAAAGAGTTATAGGTTATTAAAGTTTCCAAAGAATTTAGCTTTTTTAAAAATGCCAATTTTTATAATTTTTTCACCTTTTAGGCCATATTTTCTAAAATATTGATTCAAATCGACTTCGGTAAAGTGATTTATATATATTCAGATTCCAGAAATGTACTTTTACAAATTAAGTTGCAACTGAACCTTTTTTGAAAGAGTTATGGGTTTTTAAAGTTTCCAAAAAATTTTACTTGCCAATTTTTTTTAATTTTTTCACCTTTTTGGCCATATTTTCTAAAATATTGATTCAAATCGACTTCAGTAAAGTGATTTATATATATTCAGATGCCAGAAATGTACTTTTACAAATAAAGTTGCAATTGAACTTTTTTTGAAAGAGTTATGGGTTATTAAAGTTTCCAAAGAATTTTGCTTTTTTTAAAATGCCAATTTTTTTAATTTTTTCACCTTTTTGGCCATATTTTCTAAAATATTGATTCAAATCGACTTCGGTAAAGTGATTTATATATATTCAGATGCCAGAAATGTACTTTCCAAATTAAGTTGCAGTTGAACCTTTTTTGAAAGAGTTATGGGTTATTAAACTTTCCAAACAATTTTGCTTTTTTAAAAACGCCAATTATTTAAAATTTTTCACCTTTTACGCCATATTTTCTAAAATATTGATTCACATCGACTTCGGTAAAGTGATTTATAAATATTCAGATGCCAGAAATGTACTTTTACAAATAAAGTTGCAATTGAACTTTTTTTGAAAGAGTTAGGGTTTTTAAAGTTTCCAAAGAATTTTACTTGCCAATTTTTTTAATTTTTTCACCTTTTTGGCCATATTTTCTAAAATATTGATTCAAATCGACTTCGGTAAAGTGATTTATATATATTCAGATGCCAGAAATGTACTTTTAAAAATAAAGTTGCAATTGAACGTTTTTTGAAAGAGGTATGGGTTATTAAAGTTTCCAAAGAAATTTTGCTTTTTTAAAAACGCCAATATTTTTAATTTTTTCACCTTTTTGACATATTTTGTAAAATATTGAATCAAATCGACTTCAGTAAAGTGATTTATATATATTCAGATGCCAGAAATGTACTTTCCAAATTAAGTTGCAGAGGAACCTTTTTTGAAAGAGTTATGGGTTATTAAAGTTTCCAAAGAATTTAGCTTTTTTAAAAATGCCAATTTTTTAAATTTTTTCACCTTTTAGGCCATATTTTCTAAAATATTGATTCAAATCGACTTCGGTAAAGTGATTTATATATATTCAGATGCCAGAAATGTACTTTCCAAATTAAGTTGCAGAGGAACCTTTTTTGAAAGAGTTATGGGTTATTAAAGTTTCCAAAGAATTTTGCTTTTTTAAAAATGCCAATTTTTATAATTTTTTCACCTTTTAGGCCATATTTTCTAAAATATTGATTCAAATCGACTTCGGTAAAGTGATTTATATATATTGAGATGCCAGAAATTTACTTTCCAAATTAAGTTGCAATTGAACCTTTTTTGAAAGAGTTATGGGTTATTAAAGTTTCCAAAGAATTTTACTTTTTTAAAAATGCCAATTTTTTTAATTTTTCACCTTTTTGGCCATATTTTCTAAAATATTGATTCAAATCGACTTCGGTAAAATGATTTATATATATTCAGATGCCAGAAATGTACTTTTACAAATTAAGTTGCAGTTGAACCTTTTTTGAAAGAGTTATAGGTTATTAAAGTTTCCAAAGAATTTAGCTTTTTTAAAAATGCCAATTTTTATAATTTTTCACCTTTTAGGCCATATTTTCTAAAATATTGATTCAAATCGACTTCGGTAAAGTGATTTATATATATTCAGATTCCAGAAATGTACTTTTACAAATTAAGTTGCAACTGAACCTTTTTGAAAGAGTTATGGTTTATTAAAGTTTCCAAAGAATTTTACTTTTTAAAAATCTTTTTTTAATTTTTTCACCTTTTTGGCCATATTTTCTAAAATATTGATTCAAATCGACTTCGGTAAAGTGATTTATATATATTCAGATGTCAGAAATGTACTTTTACAAATTAAGTTGCAGTTGAACCTTTTTTGAAAGAGTTATGGGTTATTAAAGTTTCCAAAGAATTTTGCTTTTTTAAAAACGCCAATTTTTTAAATTTTTTCACCTTTTTGGCCATATTTTCTAAAATATTGATTCAAATCGACTTCGGTAAAGTGATTTATATATATTCAGATGCCAGAAATGTACTTTTACAAATTAAGTTGCAATTGAACCTTTTTTGAAAGAGTTATGGGTTATTAAAGTTTCCAAAGAATTTTGCTTTTAAAAACGCCAATTTTTTTAATTTTTTCACCTTTTTGGCCATATTTTCAAAAATATTGATTCAAATCGACTTCGGTAAAGTGATTTATATATATTCAGATGCCAGAAATGTACTTTCACAAATTAAGTTGCAGAGGAACCTTTTTTGAAAGAGTTATGGGTTATTAAAGTTTCCAAAGAATTTTGCTTTTTTAAAATGCCAATTTTTATAATTTTTTCACCTTTTAGGCCATATTTTCTAAAATATTGATTCAAATCGACTTCGGTAAAGTGATTTATATATATTGAGATGCCAGAAAATTTTTTTCCAAATTAAGTTGCAATTGAACCTTTTTTGAAAGAGTTATGGGTTATTAAAGTTTCCAAAGAATTTTGCTTTTTTAAAAACGCCAATTTTTTAAAATTTTTCACCTTTTAGGCCATATTTTCTAAAATATTGATTCAAATCGACTTCGGTAAAGTGATTTATAAATATTCAGATGCCAGAAATGTACTTTTACAAATAAAGTTGCAATTGAACCTTTTTTGAAAGAGTTATGGGTTTTTAAAGTTTCCAAAGAATTTTACTTGCCAATTTTTTTTTAATTTTTTCACCTTTTTGGCCATATTTTCTAAAATATTGATTCAAATCGACTTCGGTAAAGTGATTTATATATATTCAGATGCCATAAATGTACTTTTATAAATAAAGTTGCAATTGAACGTATTTTGAAAGAGGTATTGGTTATTAAAGTTTCCAAAGAAATTTGCTTTTTTAAAAACGCCAATATTTTTAATTTTTTCACCTTTTGGCCATATTTTGTAAAATATTGAATCAAATCGACTTCAGTAAAGTGATTTATATATATTCAGATGCCAGAAATGTACTTTCCAAATTAAGTTGCAGAGGAACCTTTTTTGAAAGAGTTATGGGTTATTAAAGTTTCCAAAGAATTTTGCTTTTTTAAAAACGCCAATTTTTTAAATTTTTTTCACCTTTTTGGCCATATTTTCTAAAATATTGATTCAAATCGACTTCGGTAGAGTGATTTATATATATTCAGATGCCAGAAATGTACTTTCCAAATTAAGTTGCAGAGGAACCTTTTTTGAAAGAGTTATGGGTTATTAAAGTTTCCAAAGAATTTTGCTTTTTTAAAAATGCCAATTTTTATAATTTTTTCACCTTTTAGGCCATATTTTCTAAAATATTGATTCAAATCGACTTCGGTAAAGTGATTTATATATATTGAGATGCCAGAAAATTACTTTCCAAATTAAGTTGCAATTGAACCTTTTTGAAAGAGTTATGGGTTATTAAAGTTTCCAAAGAATTTAGCTTTTTTAAAAATGCCAATTTTTATAATTTTTCACCTTTTAGGCCATATTTTCTAAAATATTGATTCAAATCGACTTCGGTAAAGTGATTTATATATATTCAGATTCCAGAAATGTACTTTTACAAATTAAGTTGCAGTTGAACCTTTCTTGAAAGAGTTATAGGTTATTAAAGTTTCCAAAGAATTTTGCTTTTTTAAAAACGCCAACTTTTTAAATTTTTTCACCTTTTAGGCCATATTTTCTAAAATATTGATTCAAATCGACTTCGGTAAAGTGATTTATAAATATTCAGATGCCAGAAATGTACTTTTTACAAATAAAGTTGCAATTGAACCTTTTTTGAAAGAGTTATGGGTTATTAAAGTTTCCAAAGAATTTTGCTTTTTAAAAATGCCAATTTCTTTAATTTTTTCACCTTTTTGGCCATATTTTCTAAAATATTGATTCAAATCGACTTCGGTAAAGTGATTTATATATATTCAGATGCCAGAAATGTACTTTCCAAATTAAGTTGCAGAGGAACCTTTTTTGAAAGAGTTATGGGTTATTAAAGTTTCCAAAGAATTTTGCTTTTTTAAAAATGCCAATTTTTATAATTTTTTCACCTTTTAGGCCATATTTTCTAAAATATTGATTCAAATCGACTTCGGTAAAGTGATTTATATATATTCAGATGCCAGAAAATGTACTTTTCCAAATTAAGTTGCAATTGAACCTTTTTTGAAAGAGTTATGGGTTATTAAAGTTTCCAAAGAATTTAGCTTTTTTAAAAATGCCAATTTTTATAATTTTTCACCTTTTAGGCCATATTTTCTAAAATATTGATTCAAATCGACTTCGGTAAAGTGATTTATATATATTCAGATTCCAGAAATGTACTTTTTACAAATTAAGTTGCAGTTGAACCTTTTTTGAAAGAGTTATAGGTTATTAAAGTTTCCAAAGAATTTAACTTTTTTAAAAATGCCAATTTTTATAATTTTTCACCTTTTTGGCCATATTTTCTAAAATATTGATTCAAATCGACTTCGGTAAAGTGATTTATATATATTCAGATGCCAGAAATGTACTTTTACAAATTAAGTTGCAATTGAACCTTTTTGAAAGAGTTATGGGTTATTAAAGTTTCCAAAGAATTTTGCTTTTTAAAATGCCAATTTTTTTAATTTTTTCACCTTTTTGGCCATATTTTCTAAAATATTGATTCAAATCGACTTCGGTAAAGTGATTTATATATATTCAGATGCCAGAAATGTACTTTTACAAATTAAGTTGCAGTTGAACCTTTTTTGAAAGAGTTATGGGTTATTAAAGTTTCCAAAGAATTTAGCTTTTTAAAAATGCCAATTTTTTAAATTTTTTCACCTTTTTGGCCATATTTTCTAAAATATTGATTCAAATCGACTTCGGTAAAGTGATTTATATATATTCAGATGCCAGAAATGTACTTTTACAAATTAAGTTGCAGTTGAACCTTTTTGAAAGAGTTATAGGTTATTAAAGTTTCCAAAGAATTTAACTTTTTTTTAAAATGCCAATTTTTATAATTTTTCACCTTTTAGGCCATATTTTCTAAAATATTGATTCAAATCGACTTCGGTAAAGTGATTTATATATATTCAGATGCCAGAAATGTACTTTTACAAATTAAGTTGCAATTGAACCTTTTTTGAAAGAGTTATGGGTTTTTAAAGTTTCCAAAGAATTTTTTAAACTTGCCAATTTTTTTAATTTTTTCACCTTTTTGGCCATATTTTCTAAAATATTGATTCAAATCGACTTCGGTAAAGTGATTTATATATATTCAGATGCCAGAAATGTACTTTTACAAATTAAGTTGCAGTTGAACCTTTTTTGAAAGAGTTATAGGTTATTAAAGTTTCCAAAGAATTTAACTTTTTTAAAAATGCCAATTTTTATAATTTTTTCACCTTTTAGGCCATATTTTCTAAAATATTGATTCAAATCGACTTCGGTAAAGTGATTTATATATATTCAGATGCCAGAAATGTACTTTTCAAATTAAGTTGCAGTTGAACCTTTTTTGAAAGAGTTATGGGTTATTAAAGTTTCCAAAGAATTTTGCTTTTTTAAAAACGCCAATTTTTTAAAATTTTTCACCTTATTGGACATAATTTCTAAAATATTGATTCAAATCGACTTCGGTAAAGTGATTTATATATATTCAGATGCCAGAAATGTACTTTTCAAATTAAGTTGCAATTGAACCCTTTTTTGAAAGAGTTATGGGTTTTTAAAGTTTCCAAAGAATTTTACTTTTTAAAAATGCCAATTTTTTTTTAATTTTTTCACCTTTTTGGCCATATTTTCTAAAATATTGATTCAAATCGACTTCGGTAAAGTGATTTATATATATTCAGATGCCATAAATGTACTTTTATAAATAAAGTTGCAATTGAACCTTTTTTGAAAGAGTTATTGGTTATTAAAGTTTCCAAAGAATTTTGCTTTTTTAAAACGCCAATATTTTTAATTTTTTCACCTTTTTGGCCATATTTTCTAAAATATTGATTCAAATCGACTTCGGTAAAGTGATTTATATATATTGAGATGCCAGAAATTTACTTTCCAAATTAAGTTGCAGTTGAACCTTTTTTGAAAGAGTTATGGGTTATTAAAGTTTCCAAAGAATTTTGCTTTTAAAAATGCCTATTTTTTAAATTTTTTCACCTTTTAGGCCATATTTTCTAAAATATTGATTCAAATCGACTTCGGTAAAGTGATTTATATATATTCAGATGCCAGAAATGTACTTTCCAAATTAAGTTGCAGTGGAACCTTTTTGAAACAGTTATGGGTTATTAAAGTTTCCAAAGAATTTTGCTTTTTTAAAAATGCCAATTTTTATAATTTTTTCACCTTTTTAGGCCATATTTTCTAAAATATTGATTCAAATCGACTTCGGTAAAGTGATTTATATATATTCAGATGCCAGAAATGTACTTTTCAAATTAAGTTGCAGTTGAACCTTTTTTGAAACAGTTATGGGTTATTAAAGTTTCCAAAGAATTTTGCTTTTTAAAAACGCCTATTTTTTAAATTTTTTCACCTTTTAGGCCATATTTTCTAAAATATTGATTCAAATCGACTTCGGTAAAGTGATTTATAAATATTCAGATGCCAGAAATGTACTTTTACAAATAAACTTGCAATTGAACCTTTTTTGAAAGAGTTATGGGTTTTAAAGTTTCCAAAGAATTTTGCTTTTAAATGCCAATTTTTTAATATTTTTTTCACCTTTTTGGCCATATTTTCTAAAATATTGATTCAAATCGACTTCGGTAAAGTGATTTATATATATTCAGATGCCAGAAATGTACTTTTATAAATTAAGTTGCAATTGAACCTATTTTGAAAGAGGTATAGGTTATTAAAGTTTCCAAAGAATTTTGCTTTTTTAAAAACGCCAATATTTTTAATTTTTTCACCTTTTTGGCCATATTTTCTAAAATATTGAATCAAATCGACTTCAGTAAAGTGATTTATATATATTCAGATGCCAGAAATGTACTTTCCAAATTAAGTTGCAATTGAACCTTTTTTGAAAGAGTTATGGGTTATTAAAGTTTCCAAAGAATTTAGCTTTTTTAAAAATGCCAATTTTTATAATTTTTCACCTTTTAGGACATATTTTCTAAAATATTGATTCAAATCGACTTCGGTAAAGTGATTTATATATATTCAGATGCCAGAAATGTACTTTTACAAATTAAGTTGCAGTTGAACCTTTTTGAAAGAGTTATAGGTTATTAAAGTTTCCAAAGAATTTAGCTTTTTTAAAATGCCAATTTTTATAAATTTTTCACCTTTTAGGCCATATTTTCTAAAATATTGATTCAAATCGACTTCGGTAAAGCGATTTATATATATTCAGATTCCAGAAATGTACTTTTACAAATTAAGTTGCAACTGAACCTTTTTTGAAAGAGTTATGGGTTTTAAAGTTTCCAAAGAATTTTGCTTTTATGCCAATTTTTTTAATTTTTTCACCTTTTGGCCATATTTTCTAAAATATTGATTCAAATCGACTTCGGTAAAGTGATTTATATATATTCAGATGCCAGAAATGTACTTTTACAAATTAAGTTGCAGTTGAACCTTTTTTGAAAGAGTTATGGGTTATTAAAGTTTCCAAAGAATTTTGCTTTTTTAAAAAGGCCAATTTCTTTAATTTTTTCACCTTTTTTGGCCATATTTTCTAAAATATTGATTCAAATCGACTTCGGTAAAGTGATTTATATATATTCAGATGCCAGAAATGTACTTTTAAAATTAAGTTGCAGTTAAACCTTTTTTGAAAGAGTTATGGGTTATTAAAGTTTCCAAAGAATTTTGCTTTTTAAAAACGCCAATTTTTTAAAATTTTTCACCTTTTAGGCCATATTTTCTAAAATATTGATTCAAATCGACTTCGGTAAAGTGATTTATAAATATTCAGATGCCAGAAATGTACTTTTACAAATTAAGTTGCAATTGAACCTTTTTTGAAAGAGTTATGGGTTTTTAAAGTTTCCAAAAAATTTTCTTTTAAAATGCCAATTTTTTAAAATTTTTTTCACCTTTTTGGCCATATTTTCTAAAATATTGATTCAAATCGACTTCGGTAGAGTGATTTATATATATTCAGATGCCAGAAATGTACTTTCCAAATTAAGTTGCAGAGGAACCTTTTTTGAAAGAGTTATGGGTTATTAAAGTTTCCAAAGAATTTTGCTTTTTAAAAATGCCAATTTTTATAATTTTTTCACCTTTTAGGCCATATTTCTAAAATATTGATTCAAATCGACTTCGGTAAAGTGATTTATATATATTCAGATGCCAGAAATGTACTTTCCAAATTAAGTTGCAGTTGAACCTTTTTTGAAAGAGTTATGGGTTATTAAAGTTTCCAAAGAATTTTGCTTTTTTAAAAATGCCAATTTTTTTAATTTTTTCACTTTTTGGCCATATTTTCTAAAATATTGATTCAAATCGACTTCGGTAAAGTGATTTATATATATTCAGATAAGCCAGAAATGTACTTTCCAAATTAAGTTGCAATTGAACCTTTTTGAAAGAGTTATGGGTTATTAAAGTTTCCAAAGAATTTTGCTTTTTAAAATGCCAATTTTTTTAATTTTTCACCTTTTAGGCCATATTTTCTAAAATATTGATTCAAATCGACTTCGGTAAAATGATTTATATATATTCAGATTCCAGAAATGTACTTTTACAAATTAAGTTGCAGTTGAACCTTTTTTGAAAGAGTTATAGGTTATTAAAGTTTCCAAAGAATTTAGCTTTTTTAAAAATGCCAATTTTTGTAATTTTTCACCTTTTAGGACATATTTTCTAAAATATTGATTCAAATCGACTTCGGTAAAGTGATTTATATATATTCAGATGCCAGAAATGTACTTTTACAAATTAAGTTGCAACTGAACCTTTTTTGAAAGAGTTATGGGTTTTAAAGTTTCCAAAAATTTTACTTTTTAAAAAGCCAATTTTTTTAATTTTTTTCACCTTTTGGCCATATTTTCTAAAATATTGATTCAAATCGACTTCGGTAAAGTGATTTATATATATTCAGATGCCAGAAATGTACTTTTACAAATTAAGTTGCAGTTAAACCTTTTTTGAAAGAGTTATGGGTTATTAAAGTTTCCAAAGAATTAAGCTTTTTTCAAAATGCCAATTTCTTTAATTTTTTCACTTTTTTGGCCATATTTTCTAAAATATTGATTCAAATCGACTTCGGTAAAGTGATTTATATATATTCAGATTCAAGAAATGTACTTTTAAATTAAGTTGCAGTTGAAACTTTTTTGAAAGAGTTATGGATTATTAAAGTTTCCAAAGAATTTTGCTTTTTTAAAAACGCCAATTTTTAAAATTTTTTCACCTTTTAGGCCATATTTTCTAAAATATTGATTCAAATCGACTTCGGTAAAGTGATTTATAAATATTCAGATGCCAGAAATGTACTTTTACAAATTAAGTTGCAATTGAACCTTTTTGAAAGAGTTATAGGTTTATGGGTTTTTTAAAGTTTCCAAAGAATTTTACTTGCCAATTTTTTTAATTTTTTTTCACCTTTTTGGCCATATTTTCTAAAATATTGATTCAAATCGACTTCGGTAGAGTGATTTATATATATTCAGATGCCAGAAATGTACTTTTACAAATTAAGTTGCAGTTAAACGTATTTTGAAAGAGGTATTGGTTATTAAAGTTTCCAAAGAAATTTGCTTTTTTAAAAACGCCAATATTTTTAATTTTTTCACCTTTTTGGACATATTTTGTAAAATATTGAATCAAATCGACTTCAGTAAAGTGATTTATATATATTCAGATGCCAGAAATGTACTTTCCAAATTAAGTTGCAGAGGAACCTTTTTTGAAAGAGTTATGGGTTATTAAAGTTTCCAAAGAATTTTGCTTTTTTAAAAACGCCAATTTTTTAAATTTTTTCACCTTTTAGGCCATATTTTCTAAAATATTGATTCAAATCGACTTCGGTAGAGTGATTTATATATATTCAGATGCCAGAAATGTACTTTCCAAATTAAGTTGCAATTGAACTTTTTTTGAAAGAGTTATGGGTTATTAAAGTTTCCAAAGAATTTAGCTTTTTTAAAAATGCCAATTTTTATAATTTTTTCACCTTTTAGGCCATATTTTCTAAAATATTGATTCAAATCGACTTCAGTAAAATGATTTATATATATTCAGATTCCAGAAATGTACTTTTACAAATTAAGTTGCAGTTGAACCTTTTTTGAAAGAGTTATAGGTTATTAAAGTTTCCAAAGAATTTAGCTTTTTTAAAAATGCCAATTTTTTTAATTTTTTCACCTTTTAGGCCATATTTTCTAAAATATTGATTCAAATCGACTTCGGTAAAGCGATTTATATATATTCAGATTCCAGAAATGTACTTTTACAAATTAAGTTGCAACTGAACCTTTTTTGAAAGAGTTATGGGTTTTTAAAGTTTCCAAAAAATTTTACTTGCCAATTTTTATAATTTTTTCACCTTTTAGGCCATATTTTCTAAAATATTGATTCAAATCGACTTCGGTAAAGTGATTTATATATATTCAGATGCCAGAAATGTACTTTCCAAATTAAGTTGCAGTTGAACCTTTTTTGAAAGAGTTATGGGTTATTAAACTTTCCAAACAATTTTGCTTTTTTAAAAACGCCAATTATTTAAAATTTTTCACCTTTTACGCCATATTTTCTAAAATATTGATTCACATCGACTTCGGTAAAGTGATTTATAAATATTCAGATGCCAGAAATGTACTTTCCAAATTAAGTTGCAGTTGAACCTTTTTTGAAAGAGTTATGGGTTTTTAAAGTTTCCAAAGAATTTTACTTGCCAATTTTTTTTAATTTTTTCACCTTTTTGGCCATATTTTCTAAAATATTGATTCAAATCGACTTCGGTAAAGTGATTTATATATATTCAGATGCCAGAAATGTACTTTTACAAATTAAGTTGCAGTTGAACCTTTTTTGAAAGAGTTATAGGTTATTAAAGTTTCCAAAGAATTTTGCTTTTTTGAAAAATGCCAATTTTTTAATTTTTTCACCTTTTTGGCCATATTTTCTAAAATATTGATTCAAATCGACTTCGGTAAAGTGATTTATATATATTCAGATGCCAGAAATGTACTTTTACAAATTAAGTTGCAGTTGAACCTTTTTTGAAAGAGTTATGGGTTATTAAAGTTTCCAAAGAATTTTGCTTTTTAAAAACGCCAATTTCTTTAATTTTTTCACCTTTTTGGCCATATTTTCTAAAATATTGATTCACATCGACTTCGGTAAAGTGATTTATAAATATTCAGATGCCAGAAATGTACTTTTCAAATAAAGTTGCAATTGAACCTTTTTTGAAAAAGTTATAGGTTATTAAAGTTTTCAAAGAATTTTGCTTTTTTAAAAATGCCAATTTTTATTAATTTTTTCACCTTTTTGGCCATATTTTCTAAAATATTGACTCAAATCGACTTCGGTAAAGTGATTTATATATATTAAGATGCCAGAAATTTACTTTCCAAATTAAGTTGCAGTTAAACTTTTTTTGAAAGAGTTATAGGTTATTAAAGTTTCCAAAGAATTTTGCTTTTTTAAAAATGCCAATTTTTATTAATTTTTTCACCTTTTTGGCCATATTTTCTAAAATATTGATTCAAATCGACTTCGGTAAAGTGATTTATAAATATTCAGATGCCAGAAATGTACTTTTTCAAATAAAGTTGCAATTGAACCTTTTTTGAAAAAGTTATAGGTTATTAAAGTTTTCAAAGAATTTTGCTTTTTTAAAAATGCCAATTTTTATTAATTTTTTCACCTTTTTGGCCATATTTTCTAAAATATTGACTCAAATCGACTTCGGTAAAGTGATTTATATATATTAAGATGCCAGAAATTTACTTTCCAAATTAAGTTGCAGTTAAACTTTTTTTGAAAGAGTTATAGGTTATTAAAGTTTCCAAAGAAATTTTTCTTTTTTAACAATGCCAATTTCTTTAAATTTTTCACTTTTTTGGACATATTTTCTAAAATATTGATTCAAATCGACTTCGGTAAAGTGATTTATATATATTCAGATGCCAGAAATGTACTTTCCAAATTAAGTTGCAGTTGAACCTTTTTTGAAAGAGTTATGGGTTATTAAACTTTCCAAACAATTTTGCTTTTTTAAAAACGCCAATTATTTAAAATTTTTCATTTTTACGCCATATTTTCTAAAATATTGATTCAAATCGACTTCAGTAAAGTGATTTATATATATTCAGATGCCAGAAATGTACTTTCCAAATTAAGTTGCAGTTGAACCTTTTTTGAAAGAGTTATGGGTTATTAAACTTTCCAAAGAATTTTGCTTTTTTTAAAATGCCAATTTTTTAATTTTTTCACCTTTTTGGCCATATTTTCTAAAATATTGATTCACATCGACTTCGGTAAAGTGATTTATATATATTAAGATACCAGAAATTTACTTTCCAAATTAAGTTGCAGTTAAACTTTTTTTGAAAGAGTTATGGGTTATTAAAGTTTCCAAAGAAATTTGCTTTTTTAAAAAGGCCAATTTCTTTAATTTTTTCACTTTTTGGACATATTTTCTAAAATATGGATTCACATCGACTTCGGTAAAGTGATTTATATATATTCAGATGCCAGAAATGTACTTTCCAAATTAAGTTGCAGTTGAACCTTTTTTGAAAGAGTTATGGGTTATTAAAGTTTCCAAAGAATTTTGCTTTTTTAAAAACGCCAATTATTTAAAATTTTTCACCTTTTACGCCATATTTTCTAAAATATTGATTCACATCGACTTCGGTAAAGTGATTTATAAATATTCAGATGCCAGAAATGTACTTTTACAAATAAAGTTGCAATTGAACTTTTTTTGAAAGAGTTTGGGTTTTTAAAGTTTCCAAAGAATTTTACTTGCCAATTTTTTTTAATTTTTTCACCTTTTTGGCCATATTTTCTAAAATATTGATTCAAATCGACTTCGGTAAAGTGATTTATATATATTCAGATGCCAGAAATGTACTTTTACAAATTAAGTTGCAGTTGAACCTTTTTTGAAAGAGTTATAGGTTATTAAAGTTTCCAAAGAATTTTGCTTTTTTAAAAATGCCAATTTTTTAATTTTTTCACCTTTTTGGCCATATTTTCTAAAATATTGATTCAAATCGACTTCGGTAAAGTGATTTATATATATTCAGATGCCAGAAATGTACTTTTACAAATTAAGTTGCAACTGAACCTTTTTTGAAAGAGTTATGGGTTTTTAAAGTTTCCAAAGAATTTAGCTTTTTTAAAAATGCCAATTTTTATAATTTTTCACCTTTTAGGACATATTTTCTAAAATATTGATTCAAATCGACTTCAGTAAAATGATTTATATATATTCAGATTCCAGAAATGTACTTTTACAAATTAAGTTGCATTTGAACCTTTTTTGAAAGAGTTATAGGTTATTAAAGTTTCCAAAGAATTTAGCTTTTTTAAAAATGCCAATTTTTATAATTTTTCACCTTTTAGGCCATATTTTCTAAAATATTGATTCAAATCGACTTCGGTAAAGCGATTTATATATATTCAGATTCCAGAAATGTACTTTTACAAATTAAGTTGCAACTGAACCTTTTTTGAAAGAGTTATGGGTTTTTAAAGTTTCCAAAAAATTTTACTTGCCAATTTTTATAATTTTTTCACCTTTTAGGCCATATTTTCTAAAATATTGATTCAAATCGACTTCGGTAAAGTGATATATATATATTCAGATGCCAGAAATGTACTTTCCAAATTAAGTTGCAGTTGAACCTTTTTTGAAAGAGTTATGGGTTATTAAACTTTCCAAACAATTTTGCTTTTTAAAAACGCCAATTATTTAAAATTTTTCACCTTTTACGCCATATTTTCTAAAATATTGATTCACATCGACTTCGGTAAAGTGATTTATAAATATTCAGATGCCAGAAATGTACTTTTACAAATAAAGTTGCAATTGAACTTTTTTTGAAAGAGTTTGGGTTTTTAAAGTTTCCAAAGAATTTTACTTGCCAATTTTTTTAATTTTTCACCTTTTTTGGCCATATTTTCTAAAATATTGATTCAAATCGACTTCGGTAAAGTGATTTATATATATTCAGATGCCAGAAATGTACTTTTATAAATTAAAGTTGCAGTTGAACCTTTTTTGAAAGAGTTATAGGTTATTAAAGTTTCCAAAGAATTTTGCTTTTTTAAAAATGCCAATTTTTTAATTTTTCACCTTTTTGGCCATATTTTCTAAAATATTGATTCAAATCGACTTCGGTAAAGTGATTTATATATATTCAGATGCCAGAAATGTACTTTTACAAATTAAGTTGCAGTTGAACCTTTTTTGAAAGAGTTATGGGTTATTAAAGTTTCCAAAGAAATTTGCTTTTTTAAAAAGGCCAATTTCTTTAATTTTTTCACTTTTTTGGACATATTTTCTAAAATATTGATTCACATCGACTTCGGTAAAGTGATTTATAAATATTCAGATGCCAGAAATGTACTTTTTCAAATAAAGTTGCAATTGAACCTTTTTTGAAAAAGTTATAGGTTATGAAAGTTTTCAAAGAATTTTGCTTTTTAAAATGCCAATTTTTATTAATTTTTTCACCTTTTGGCCATATTTTCTAAAATATTGATTCAAATCGACTTCGGTAAAGTGATTTATAAATATTCAGATGCTAGAAATGTACTTTTTCAAATTAAAGTTGCAATTGAACCTTTTTTGAAAAAGTTATAGGTTATTAAGGTTTTCAAAGAATTTTGCTTTTTTAAAAATGCCAATTTTTATTAATTTTTTCACATTTTTGGCCATATTTTCTAAAATATTGACTCAAATCGACTTCGGTAAAGTGATTTATATATATTAAGATGCCAGAAATTTACTTTCCAAATTAAGTTGCAGTTAAACCTTTTTTGAAAGAGTTATAGGTTATTAAAGTTTCCAAAGAATTTTGCTTTTTTAAAAATGCCAATTTTTTATTAATTTTTTCACCTTTTTGGCCATATTTTCTAAAATATTGATTCAAATCGACTTCGGTAAAGTGATTTATAAATATTCAGATGCCAGAAATGTACTTTTTCAAATAAAGTTGCAATTGAACCTTTTTTGAAAAAGTTATAGGTTATTAAAGTTTTCAAAGAATTTTGCTTTTTTAAAATGCCAATTTTTATTTATTTTTTCACCTTTTTGGCCATATTTTCTAAAATATTGATACAAATCGACTTCGGTAAAGTGATTTATATATATTAAGATGCCAGAAATTTACTTTCCAAATTAGTTGCAGTTAAACTTTTTTGAAAGAGTTATAGGTTATTAAAGTTTCCAAAGAAATTTTTCTTTTTTAACAATGCCAATTTCTTTAAATTTTTCACTTTTTTGGACATATTTTCTAAAATATTGATTCAAATCGACTTCGGTAAAGTGATTTATATATATTCAGATGCCAGAAATGTACTTTCCAAATTAAGTTGCAGTTGAACCTTTTTTGAAAGAGTTATGGGTTATTAAACTTTCCAAACAATTTTGCTTTTTTAAAAACGCCAATTATTTAAAATTTTTCATTTTTACGCCATATTTTCTAAAATATTGATTCAAATCGACTTCAGTAAAGTGATTTATATATATTCAGATGCCAGAAATGTACTTTCCAAATTAAGTTGCAGTTGAACCTTTTTTGAAAGAGTTATGGGTTATTAAACTTTCCAAAGAATTTTGCTTTTTTTAAAATGCCAATTTTTTAATTTTTTCACCTTTTTGGCCATATTTTCTAAAATATTGATTCACATCGACTTCGGTAAAGTGATTTATATATATTAAGATACCAGAAATTTACTTTCCAAATTAAGTTGCAGTTAAACTTTTTTTGAAAGAGTTATGGGTTATTAAAGTTTCCAAAGAAATTTGCTTTTTTAAAAAGGCCAATTTCTTTAATTTTTTCACTTTTTTGGACATATTTTTTAAAATATTGATTCACATCGACTTCGGTAAAGTGATTTATATATATTCAGATGCCAGAAATGTACTTTCCAAATTAAGTTGCAGTTGAACCTTTTTTGAAAGAGTTATGGGTTATTAAAGTTTCCCAAGAATTTTGCTTTTTTAAAAACGCCAATTTTTTAAAATTTTTCACCTTTTTGGCCATATTTTCTAAAATATTGATTCAAATCGACTTCAGTAAAGTGATTTATATATATTCAGATGCCAGAAATGTACTTTTACAAATTAAGTTGCAGTTGAACCTTTTTTGAAAGAGTTATGGGTTTTTAAAGTTTCCAAAGAATTTAACTTACCAATTTTTTTTAATTTTTTCACCTTTTTGGCCATATTTTCTAAAATATTGATTCAAATCGACTTCGGTAAAGTGATTTATATATATTCAGATGCCAGAAATGTACTTTTACAAATTAAGTTGCAGTTGAACCTTTTTTGAAAGATTATGGTTATTAAAGTTTTTAAA
>JAECWN010000242.1:0-20142 GCA_018150725.1 Drosophila quadrilineata | reverse complement strand
AATTGGCTGTTGTACAAAGTAGACGTGTCTAATTTTGCTCTTCTTAAATCCACTTAAATTCCGTATCTCTTATTGTAGTTTAATACTTTTTAAAGGTACCAAATTAAACAATATTATTGTGTAGTGCGTATTTCTGGTGCTAGTGTCAAACTAAGTGTGTTTGGTTTTATAAAAATTGCATTTTATTTGTAATTATATTCACAAACAGTGCGCGTCGCTAACAGCTGTGTTTTTTTCTATTTCGCTTATTCTCGTCTTTTTCGTCATTCTTTCTAACTGGTGCTCTCTCACTGCATGCTTATCTATATAGCTTGCGCTCTTTTATCGCCCGCTCTTACAATAACTGTATTCTTATTGTCTCTCTCTTGCTCTGTTTGCATTGTGTTATTGCTGTTTGTTTTTCTACAGCACTCGACACAAGGTTAGTTACACTTCAATTGATATCTCACTTATCATTTTTCTCCATTTTCTCTTTTTTGCTTTCTTATTTTCTCCTCACATCATGACTTCGTGCTGCATCAAAGTCTGTAAGGGAATGTCCGATCCTAAGGCAGAGTTTATAAGCTGCTGGCTGTGTGACAACCAGCGCATGTTAAATGTGCAGGTTTCACAGTGCGTGTAAAGATTACATCGCCAATAAGACCGGCCTTAAATGGTGTTGCGAAGCTTGCCGTGATACGGAGATTAGTATGCAATCATTTGCAATGCATACGCGCAATAACTTATTTGCGTTGAAAAAAAGCTTTGACCTTCTTCATAAGGATTTCAGGCAATGGAATTTAAGTTTAACAATTTTAAAATTTTTTACTGAGGCGCCTATTGTCTCTGAGCCTCCCTTCTAGTAGCTTACCTCCGGAGGTAATTATCACTCCGGTTTTGAATAATGATAATATCTCGGTAACAATTCCTTCTGCAGCTACTTCAAGCCCGCGTAGCTCTAAACCCTAATGGAGCCAAAAAGATAGGCCTTCAAATAATATGCCTCTTGTGTCATCTGAGGTCAATCATCTTCGGGTGTTTAATTCTCCCAAGCATCCCGCGCCTCCAAATGCTCTTCCTTGCGTAGTGGAGACTGCTAGACCTCTGAAGTCTATACCTAATGGACGCCAAATTTTTATTTCTCGCCTGGCATCTGACACTTCAACTGAAGATGTTAAGGCGTACATTTTAAAGAAGCTTAATAATAATTGTCCCAACATGTCCGTTGAGAAATTTAAATTTAAGCATCACAGAGAAATTTCCTCCTTTAAAATATCTGTCCCCACAAGTGTATTTAGTACTATTTGTACTAATGCTTTTGGCTGGAGGATATGGTTGTAAAGGAGTACAGTCCGCAAAAGAGACATAAGTCTTCTGTTCCCCTTCTCTTCCTACTAATGTTCCGTCAAAAAACTAATAAATTCTTCAATTCTATTAGCTTATCAGAATGTTAGAGGTCTTAAGTCAAAACTTTCTAACCTTTATGTAGATAGTTTTTCTTTCGAACATAACATTTTGGCATTTACTGAGACCTAGCTTAAACCTGACATTCTTGATGCATCTATACTTTCACCTCTTTATGTTATTTATAGATGTGATAGAATGGATAGAAAAGGTAGTGGTGTCCTTATTGCGATAAAATCTAATCTTACATCGCAATTAGTAAATAACTCCCCCACTAATATAGAAATTGTATGTGTGAAAGTGCGAATTATAACATTAACTTATATATTTCCTGCTCTTATATTCCTCCCAGTCTGATTTATCTGTATACCTAGCTCACTTAACGGTAATTCAATCTTTGTCTAGCATGCTTTTGGATAAAGACTGTTTGGTAGTTGTTGGTGACTTTAACTTGCCCGATGTTATTTGGTCGGATAACAACGACTTAATGACTTCTAACGAGTTTCTGTCGGGACTTCTTGAACTAAATCTATCTCAGGTCAACTCAATTCGAAATTGCAGGAACCGAATACTTGATCTTGTCTTTGTATCAGATCAGGTATGCGATACTGTTGTACGAATTGATCCTTTAGTTTCACCTGAAGATGCGTTCCATCCCACTTTAGAGCTCGCTATTTTGCTGTCACCATCCGGGCAGCAAAATAAACCACTTCCAATCACTAAACACTACTGCTTTAGTAAAGTAAGCTTTAGTGATCTCAATATATTATTTAATAACTACAAAGACTGGTCGGAATTGTACTCTTCTAATAATTTAGAAGGTGCGATTGACATTTTTTATAGAGCTATTAACTCTATTTTGAAATACATGTTCCTAGAGTGTATCATTCTAAGTCTACAAAACTTCCTTGGTTCTCTAGGGAACTTTGTAGACAAAAAATTTGAAATCTAAACTTTACAAAAAGTTTAAATTATCTGGTAGGCTTACTGATTTTTCAAGGTATGTTAGCGCTAAGTCTGGCTTTGATACTTTGAACCACCGTTGCTATAGTGCATACTTAACTCGCTGTAGATTACAATTTGCTAAAGACCCTAAGCAGTTTTACAACTTCGTAAATCTAAAGCGGCGAACTGCTCACATATCCTTCTTCCTTAACTCTTAACGAAAACAGCTAGTACCGATCAAAATATTTCGGACTTATTTGCAGATTTTTTCCAGGATACTTATTCGTCTAAGACTTACGATTCTAAGTGTCCTTATCCTTATACAATTTATCCATCTAACTCTGTTTTCGGTCCGCAGATTACGGAAAGTTCGTTAGGTTGTGAGCTGAGTTGGGTCAAGCCATCTTTTCTCCTGGGCCTGATGGGGTGCCTGGCTGTGTTCTCAGATACTGTGCTAATTCGCTCTGTAAGCCAATTCTTAAACTTTTTTTGTTTGTCCGTTTCGACCGGATTATTTCTAAGTTATGGAAAGAATCTTATGTTATTCCCTTACACAAAAAGGCTCTAAGTCGGACGTCATGAACTATAGAGCAATCTCTAAAGTTGTCTGCTATTCCTAAATTATTCGAGAAAATCATTACTTCTCAACTGCAACACTTATGTAGCTCAATCATCTCACCAACCCAGCATGGCTTTGTGAGATCCAAATATACTACAACAAACTTATTGGAACTCTCCTCTATTGTCATTAGTGGGTTTCATAGCTCGATGCAGACGGACGTCATCTACACTGATTTCAGTAAAGCATTTGATTCTGTAAACCACACTCTCTTAATGCACAAGTTGTCTCTTCTTGGTTTTCCTCATATTCTTATGAACTGGATTTCCAATTATCTTAAAAATAGAACTCAGAGAGTAATGTTCAATTCTGCCCTCTCGAAGCACATCTTTGTTTATTCAGGAGTGCCCCAAGGTAGCCACCTCGGACCATTGCTTTTCAATTTATTTATGAATGACCTTCCGTCTATTATTAAGAATAGTGCTGTTTTGATGTATGCAGATGACGTTAAATTATGCCTCTCTTATAAGGATCCTATTTCTGCTTCTTTGTTGCAAGCTGATCTAAATATTTTCAATTCATGGTGTAAAACCAATCTTATTGCCCTCAATTGCTCAAAGTGCAAAGCCATGACTTTTTGCAGAACACAACATGCACACGCTGAATACTTTTAGACGGCCATCTTCTTGAGAATATATCTCAAATCAATGACCTAGGCATCTTACTTGATCGTAAACTCGCCTTCAATGATCACATTGAGTTCATGGTAAATAAAGCCATGAAGGTCTTAGGTTTCATTAAGCGTTGGTCTAAGGAATTCAATGACCCTTATACGACTAAACAGCTTTATGTCTCTCTGGTACGTCCCATCCTCGAGTATGGGTCCTGTTTGGGTCTCCACAGTATCAGATTTATAAAGACAAAATCGAATCGGTGCAAAGAAGTTTCTAATTTTCGCACTAAGAAACTTAAACTGGTCACCACAACTTAACCTTCCGCCATATCCTAGTAGATTACTATTAATTAATCTGCCTTCCTTTCACACCGTCGCACTATGCTGGGTGTTACTTTCATTCTTAAACTTATCAATGGTGATATTGACTCTCCTTTCTTACTTAACAAATTAAACTTTTCACTTCCTATTAGATCAACCCGTTTTTACTCCTTATTAACAATTAGCACTTGCCATACTAATTACCTTATGCATGAACCTTTTAGAGGTACTTTGTTCTGAGTTTAACAGACTTTACGGGGTTATTAGATTAGAGTCGTCTATTTCCACCAATAAAGCCTTAATCTTAGAACACTTACGCACACATTAATCAATTAATCTCTGGTGGTGGTCATTGATTTGATTGGGTTTTCCTGGGTTTCAACAATCCTAGCAACAAATGTTGAATCAATTTACATTTACTCACCCCAGAACTATTTATTTATTATTTTTATTTCATATTTTCCTTTAATTTAATTCTAATTTTATATTTTAAATATTTAATATATATAATTTAATCATTTTTCAATTTAATTTTAATTTTACATATAATTTTAAATTTCTGTCGACTGTCTATAGTTGACATTAAATAAAAAATAAATAAATAAATAAAAATAAATAAAAAAATCGACTTTGGTAAAGTGATTTATAAATATTCAGATGACAGAAATGTACTTTCCAAATTAAGTTGCAGTTGAACCTTTTTTAAAAGAGTTATGGGTTTTTAAAGTTTCCAAAGAATTTTTGCTTTTAAAAACGCCAATTTCTTTAATTTTTTCACTTTTTTTGGACATATTTTCTAAAATATTGATTCAAATCGACTTCGGTAAAGTGATATATATATATTAGATGCCAGAAATGTACTTTCCTAATTAAGTTGCAGTTGAACCTTTTTGAAAGAGTTATGGGTTATTAAAGTTTCCAAAGAATTTTGCTTTTTAAAAACGCCAATTTTTTAAATTTTTTTTCACCTTTTAGGCCATATTTTCTAAAATATTGATTCACATCGACTTCCGTAAAGTGATTTATAAATATTCAGATACGAGAAATGTACTTTTACAAATTAAGTTGCAGTTGAACCTTTTTTGAAAAGAGTTATGGGTTTTTAAAGTTTCCAGAGAATTTTCTTTTTAAAAATGCCAATTTCTTTAATTTTTTTCACTTTTTTGGCCATATTTTCTAAAATATTGAATCAAATCGACTTCAGTAAAGTGATTAATATATATTCAGATGCCAGAGATGTACTTTCCAAATTAAGTTGCAACTGAACATTATTTGAAAGAGTTATGGGTTATTAAAGTTTCCAAAGAATTTTGCTTTTTAAAAACGCCAATTTCTTTAATTTTTCACTTTTTGGACATATTTTCTAAAATATTGATTCAAATCGACTTCGGTAAAGTGATTTATATATATTCAGATGCCAGAAAGTACTTCAAAATTAAGTTGCAGTTGAACCTTTTTTTAAAGAGATATGGGTTATTAAAGTTTCCAAAGAATTTTGCTTTTTGAAAACGCCAATTTCTTTAATTTTTCACTTTTTTGGACATATTTTCTAAAATATTGATTCAAATCGACTTCGGTAAAGTGATTTATATATATTCAGATGCCATAAATGTACTTTTATAAATAAAGTTGCAGTTGAACCTTTTTTGAAAGAGTCATGGGTTATTAAAGTTTCCAAGAATTTTGCTTTTTTAAAAATGCCAATTTCTTTAATTTTTTCACTTTTTTGGCCATATTTTCTAAAATATTGATTCAAATCGACTTCGGTAAAGTGATTTATATATATTCAGATGCCAGAAATGTACTTTTACAAATAAAGTTGCAATTGAACCTTTTTGAAAGAGTTAGGATTTTTAAAGTTTCCAAAGAATTTTACTTGCCAATTTTTTTAATTTTTTCACCTTTTGGCCATATTTTCTAAAATATTGAGTTCAAATCGACTTCGGTAAAGTGATTTATATATATTAAGATGCCAGAAATTTACTTTCCAAATTAAGTTGCAGTTAAACTTTTTTTGAAAGAGTTATAGGTTATTAAAGTTTGCAAAGAAATTTGCTTTTTAAAAATGACAATTTCTTTAATTTTTCACTTTTTTGGACATATTTTCAAAAATATTGATTCAAATCGACTTCGGTAAAGTGATTTATATATATTCAGATGCCAGAAATGTACTTTCAAATTAAGTTGCAGTTGAACCTTTTTTGAAAGAGTTATGGGTTATTAAAGTTTCCAAAGAATTTAGCTTTTTTAAAAATGGCAATTTTTTAAAATTTTTCACCTTTTAGGCCATATTTTCTAAAATATTGATTCACATCGACTTCGGTAAAGTGATTTATAAATATTCAGATGCCAGAAATGTACTTTTACAAATTTAGTTGCAGTTGAACCTTTTTTGGAAGAGTTATGGGTTTTTAAAGTTTCCAAAGAATTTTACTTGCCAATTTTTTTTAATTTTTTCACCTTTTTGGCCATATTTTCTAAAATATTGATTCAAATCGACTTCGGGAAAGTGATTTATATATATTCAGATGCCAGAAATGTACTTTTACAAATTAAGTTGCAGTTGAACCTTTTTGAAAGAGTTATGGGTTATTAAAGTTTCCAAAGAATTTTGCTTTTTTAAAACGCCAATTTCTTTTATTTTTTCCACTTTTTTGGAGATATTTTCTAAAATATTGAAATATGCCAATTTCTTTAATTTTTTCACTTTTTGGACATATTTTCTAAAATATTGATTCACATCGACTTCGGTAAAATGATTTATATACATTCAGATGCCAGAAATATACTTTCCAAATTAAGTTGCAGTTGAATCTTTTGGAAAGAGTTATGGGTTATTAAAGTTTTCAAAGAATTTTGCTTTTTAAAAACGCCAATTTTTTAAAATTTTTTGACCTTTTAGGTCATATTTTCTAAAATATTGATTCAAATCGACTTCGGTAAAGTGATTTATAAATATTCAGATGCCAGAAATGTACTTTTACAAATAAAGTTGCAATTGAACCTTTTTGAAAGAGTTATAGGTTAATAAAGTTTCCAAAGAATTTAGCTTTTTTAAAAATGCCAATTTTTTTAATTTTTCACCTTTTTGGCCATATTTTCTAAAATATTGATTCAAATCGACTTCGGTAAAGTGATTTATATATATTAAGATGCCAGAAATTTACTTTTCAAATTAAGTTGCAGTTAAACTTTTTGAAAGAGTTATAGGTTATTAAAGTTTCCAAAGAAATTTGATTTTTAAAAATGCCAATTTCTTTAATTTTTCACTTTTTTGGACACATTTTCTAAAATATTGATTCAAATCGACTTCGGTAAAGTGATTTATATATATTCAGATGCCAGAAATGTACTTTCAAATTAAGTTGCAGTTGAACCTTTTTTGAAAGAGTAATGGGTTATTAAAGTTTCCAAAGAATTTTGCTTTTTTAAAAACGCCAATTTTTTATAATTTTCACCTTTTAGGCCATACTTTTTTGGCCATATTTTCTAAAATATTGATTCAAATCGACTTCGGTAAAGTGATTTATATATATTCAGATGCCAGAAATTTACTTTCCAAATTAAGTTGCAGTTGAACCATTTTTGAAAGAGTTATGGGTTTTTAAAGTTTCCAAAGAATTTTACTTGCCAATTTCTTTAATTTTTTCACTTTTTGGACACATTTTCTAAAATATTGATTCAAATCGACTTCGGTAAAGTGATTTATATATATTCAGATGCCAGAAATGTACTTTTACAAATTTAGTTGCAGTTGAACCTTTTTTGAAAGAGTTATGGATTTTTAAAGTTTCCAAAGAATTTTACTTAAGCCAATTTTTTTTAATTTTTTTCACCTTTTTGGCCATATTTTCTAAAATATTGATTCAAATCGACTTCGGTAAAGTGATTTATATATATTCAGATGCCTTAAATGTACTTTCCAAATTAAGTTGCAGTTGAACCTTTTTTGAAAGAGTTATGGGTTATTAAAGTTATCAAAGAATTTTGCTTTTTTAAAAATGCCAATTTTTTAATTTTTTCACCTTTTTGGCCATATTTTCTAAAATATTGATTCAAATCGACTTCGGTAAAGTGATTTATATATATTAAGATGCCAGAAATTTACTTTCCAAATTAAGTTGCAGTTAAACTTTTTTGAAGAGTTATAGGTTATTAAAGTTTCCAAAGAAATTTGCTTTTTTAAAAATGTCAATTTCTTTAATTTTTTCACTTTTTTGGACATATTTTCTAAAATATTGATTCAAATCGACTTCGGTAAAGTGATTTATATATATTCAGATGCCATAAATTTACTTTTATAAATAAAGTTGCAGTTGAACCTTTTTTGAAAGAGTTATGGGTTATTAAAGTTTCCAAAGAATTTTGCTTTTTAAAAATGCCAATTTCTTTCATTTTTTCACTTTTTTTGGCCATATTTTCTAAAATATTGATTCAAATCGACTTCGGTAAAGTGATTTATATTTATTCAGATGCCAGAAATGTACTTTTACAAATAAAGTTGCAATTGAACCTTTTTTGAAAGAGTTAGGGTTTTTAAAGTTTCCAATTGCCAATTTTTTTTAATTTTTTCACCTTTTGGCCATATTTTCTAAAATATTGATTCAAATCGACTTCGGTAAAGTGATTTATATATATTCAGATGCCAGAAATTTACTTTCCAAATTAAGTTGCAGTTAAACTTTTTTTGAAAGAGTTATAGGTTATTAAAGTTTCCAAAGAAATTTGCTTTTTTAAAATGCCAATTTCTTTAATTTTCACTTTTTTGGACATATTTTCTAAAATATTGATTCAAATCGACTTCGGTAAAGTGATTTATATATATTCAGATGCCAGAAATGTACTTTCCAAATTAAGTTGCAGTTGAACCTTTTTTGAAAGAGTTATGGGTTATTAAAGTTTCCAAAGAATTTAGCTTTTTTAAAAATGGCAATTTTTAAAAATTTTTCACCTTTTAGGCCATATTTTCTAAAATATTGATTCACATCGACTTTGGTAAAGTGATTTATAAATATTCAGTTGCCAGAAATGTACTTTTACAAATTTAGTTGCAGTTGAACCTTTTTTGAAAGAGTTATGGGTTTTTAAAGTTTCCAAAGAATTTTACTTGCCAATTTTTTTTAATTTTTTCACCTTTTTGGCCATATTTTCTAAAATATTGATTCAAAACGACTTCGGTAAAGTGATTTATATATATTCAGATGCCTTAAATGTACTTTCCAAATTAAGTTGCAGTTGAACCTTTTTGAAAGAGTTATGGGTTATTAAAGTTTTTCAAAGAATTTTGCTTTTTTAAAAACGCCAATTTTTTAAAATTTTTCACCTTTTAGGTCATATTTTCTAAAATATTGATTCAAATCGACTTCGGTAAAGTGATTTATAAATATTCAGATGCCAGAAATGTACTTTTACAAATAAAGTTGCAATTGAACTTTCTTTGAAAGAGTTATAGGTTATTAAAGTTTCCAAAGAATTTGGCTTTTTTTAAAAATGCCAATTTTTTAATTTTTCACCTTTTTGGCCATATTTTCTAAAATATTGATTCAAATCGACTTCGGTAAAGTGATTTATATATATTAAGATGCCAGAAATTTACTTTTCAAATTAAGTTGCAGTTAAACTTTTTTGAAAGAGTTATAGGTTATTAAAGTTTCCAAAGAAATTTGATTTTTAAAAATGCCAATTTCTTTAATTTTTTCACTTTTTTGGACACATTTTCTAAAATATTGATTTTAATCGACTTCGGTAAAGTGATTTATATATATTCAGATGCCAGAAATGTACTTTCCAAATTAAGTTGCAGTTGAACCTTTTTGAAAGAGTTATGGGTTATTAAAGTTTCCAAAGAATTTTGCTTTTTAAAAACGCCAATTTTTTATAATTTTTCACCTTTTAGGCCATACTTTTTTGGCCATATTTTCTAAAATATTGTTTCAAATCGACTTCGGTAAAGTGATTTATATATATTCAGATGCCAGAAATTTACTTTCCAAATTAAGTTGCAGTTGAACCTTTTTTGAAAGAGTTATGGGTTTTAAAGTTTCCAAAGAATTTTACTTGCCAATTTTTTTTGATTTTTTCACCTTTTTGGCCATATTTTCTAAAATATTTATTCAAATCGACTTCGGTAAAGTGATTTATATATATTCAGATGCCAGAAATGTACTTTTACAAATTAAGTTGCAGTTGAACCTTTTTTGAAAGAGTTATAGGTTATTAAAGTTTTCAAAGAATTTTGCTTTTTTAAAAATGCCAATTTTTTAATTTTTTCACCTTTTTGGCCATATTTTCTAAAATATTGATTCAAATCGACTTCGGTAAAGTGATTTATATATATTAAGATGCCAGAAATTTACTTTCCAAATTAAGTTGCAGTTAAAGTTTTTTTGAAAGAGTTATAGGTTATTAAAGTTTCCAAAGAAATTTGCTTTTTTAAAAATGTCAATTTCTTTAATTTTTTCACTTTTTTGGCCATATTTTCTAAAATATTGATTCAAATCGACTTCGGTAAAGTGATTTATATATATTCAGATGCCAGAAATGTACTTTTACAAATAAAGTTGCAATTGAACCTTTTTTGAAAGAGTTAGGGTTTTTAAAGTTTCCAAAGAATTTTACTTGCCAATTTTTTTTAATTTTTTCACCTTTTTGGCCATATTTTCTAAAATATTGATTCAAATCGACTTCGGTAAAGTGATTTATATATATTCAGATGCCAGAAATTTACTTTCCAAATTAAGTTGCAGTTAAATTTTTTTTGAAAGAGTTATAGGTTATTAAAGTTTCCAAAGAAATTTGCATTTTTAAAAATGCCTATTTCTTTAATTTTTTCACTTTTTTGGACATATTTTCTAAAATATTGATTCAAATCGACTTCGGTAACATGATTTATATATATTCAGATGCCAGAAATGTAGTTTCCAAATTAAGTTGCAGTTGAACCTTTTTTGAAAGAGTTATGGGTTATTAAAGTTTCCAAAGAATTTTGCTTTTTAAAAATGGCAATTTTTAAAATTTTTCACCTTTTAGGCCATATTTTCTAAAATATTGATTCACATCGACTTCGGTAAAGTGATTTATAAATATTCAGATGCGAGAAATGTACTTTTACAAATTAAGTTGCAGTTGAACCTTTTTTGAAAGAGTTATGGGTTTTTAAAGTTTCCAAAGAATTTTACTTGCCAATTTTTTTTTTAATTTTTTCACCTTTTTGGCCATATTTTCTAAAATATTGATTCAAATCGACTTCGGTAAAGTGATTTATATATATTCAGATGCCAGAAATGTACTTTTACAAATTAAGTTGCAGTTGAACCTTTTTTGAAAGAGTTATAGGTTATTAAAGTTTCCAAAGAATTTTGCTTTTTTAAAAACGCCAATTTCTTTAATTTTTCACTTTTTTGGAGATATTTTCTAAAATATTGATTCAAATCGACTTCGGTAAAGTGATTTATAAATATTCAGATGACAGAAATGTACTTTTACAAATTAAGTTGCAGTTGAACCTTTTTTGAAGGAGTTATGGGTTATTAAAGTTTCCAAAGAATTTTGCTTTTTTAAAAATGCCAATTTCTTTAATTTTTTCACTTTTTTAGACATATTTTCTAAAATATTGATTCACATCGACTTCGGTAAAGTGATTTATATATATTCAGATGCCTTAAATGTACTTTCCAAATTGTTTGCGTCAGATGGCAACGCCGAGCAGCTGATCCGGCTGCTCCACACGATACTCCTCATCGATAGTATCGATACCCGACGATCGGCTATCGTGGAGTTGACCATCGCTAATTAAGCTAATAAGAAAAAAGAAATCTCGCAAGTCACCCCCGGCTAGCTATTGTTTTCAACATATAAAAGCAAAAGCTTGCACATACTCTTGTGCCCCACAAAGAAAGTGTCAAAATAAAGTGACAAAATATTAAAACAAGTGCAACCCAGCGTATTGTTTTACCAACTCCACTACCCCCTCACTCCGCAGCTCATCAACGTATGTACATACGTACATACAACAGCAGCGGACATATAACAGCAGCTGACCACTCAACTCAACAGCGACGAGCAGCGGATTCTTCGCCGCTCATTACCACAGGGATCACACACCCTAGGACCCCAGGGAATACATTCCCGCCTGCTACAACATTTGGTCGTTCGAGCCGGATCGAATATCCTTTCGATAGAATATCCTTTCGGGACGAATATCCTTTCGTCTTTACCGGCTCGCACCGCGGGAATCTCAAAGCTTATATCCAGATAAGTACAAGTGTAATTTCTTCTAAAAGTTCAACTGTCTCGCGTTTGTTTTTAAATCCATAAAAACAAAACGAAACGCAAAGTTGAACGTCCTCGGCAAGAAGTTACAGCTGAGCCGAGTTACAGCTAAACATACATACTTATATACAAGCATACGTCTCAATACGTGTGTGTGGTTTTGTATGTGTAGTTGCTGACCGGCCGTCCGTTATCAGCTTGTCTTCTTTGCGCTGTTCACTCACATTCACGCACCAACGTCCAACTTTAAAGATAAGCAAGCATTTGTTTGTGTTTTTTTGCTTATCCAACTGTGTTACTCTACACCTGTGGATATCTAATTAGATCCACCTGGGCACTGTGAATCGGTAATACACTGTTTTTTCGGTCGTGCTAGCACCAGATGCCCATCGGTGACAAATCATCACACCGACGAACTTCATCTGTTGCAGCACCACACAGTGTCAGGCGATTCTCCATATCGCCCATTCCAGCAGGCCTCAATTTGCCTGTCCCAAGCCCGTCGTCTTCTCGTCTTAACGACAAGACCCATCCCGCTGCTGCACCCTTAAGTCACTCCACATCTGTCATGGCCCTTTCCGACTTCAATTCCATCGCAAGAAAACTTATTAAGTTTAATGATCGACTCAACAGACCCTCGAGAGGAACTTCTACTCTCTACACCCTCCAAGTCCGCCGTGACCACATTAAATCCTTGTGGCACAAAGCTGAGTCTGAGTACGAGCGTTGCTCTCGGGTTCTCAATCCTAAGGAACTGAGCGATGATGTTTTGGCCATGGAGTCGACCTACGACCACTGCTACAGCATCTATGAGCAGTGTGTTGCCATGCTAAGCCAGCAGATTGACGATGCATCTACTCTGCTCCGTCCTGCAGCTCCTCCCTCTCCTACACTTGCCATTTCCACTGGCTGTCGACTACCCCCCCTGCGACATTGAGGTGTTCCACGGGGATTACTCCAAATGGCCCACGTTCCGAGACCTTTTTACGGCGATCTACATCAACAACCCTCAGTTGACTGCCGTAGAACAGCTGTTCCATTTGAACGCCAAAACAAGTGGCGAGGCCAAGGCAATTGTAGCACGATCTCCGCTGACTAACCACGGCTTCTGTTCAGCGTGGGCCGCTCTCTGAAAGGTTTGAAAACAAGCGGCTATTGGTTAATAGTCAGCTTAAGATCCTGTTCAATCTATCTCCAGTTACCACAGAGTCTGCAGAGGCCCTCAAAGGATTACATAGCACAATTCACGGTTGTCTGACAGCGTTAGAACACTCTGACGTCTCCACAGACAACTGGGATTGTCTCCTAATCTTTCTTTGCTCCTCCAAGCTTCCTAAGACGACCCTTGCCCTTTGGGAGCAAAGCTTATTGAAGAAACATGACATCCCTACCTGGCAAGAGATGGGCAGATTCCTCCGAGAACGACATCTCACTCTTGAAGCAATCGAGGATGTCATATCGCCCGTCTCGAACAGTCAGCCCCTACGAGCCAGCCATTCCAAGGCTACTGCAAGAAGCTCAGGACCGGATCGGATTCACTCCTACAGATCCATCATCAGGGTAGCGTCTCCAAAATGTGATCTCTGCTCCAAAGAGAATCACCCCGTGCGGGTCTGCACCAAGTTCCTGCAGATGTCGGTCCAACAGAGGTCGACATACATAACTCAAAGTGGGTTATGTACTAATTGTTTCGCCCGCAGTCACCAAGTCCGTGACTGTCCCAGTCAGCATAGCTGTTATGTCTGTGCACGGCGACACAATACTCTTCTGCATCGCGACGTCTCAGATCCGAGTCGCGACGCCCCTTCCACGTCAACCGCTCTCGCCGTCTCAAGCGCTCCGGATCATCCTCTGTCCAACATACAGTCCACTAGTTCCAACACCGAGCAAAGCTGTTTTGCCACCAACACGCGAGGAGTCCTCTTGGGCACTGCCATTGTCCACATATGTCACGCAGGTGTGACATACCCCGCTCGCGCGTTGCTCGACTCTGGATCCGAAGCGACTTTTATTTCCGAGCGACTCAGCAACTCAATCCAGTTGCCTTTCCAGCCAGTTCTGGCTCAAGTGTCCGGCTTGAGTCAGAGGACTGAGGCCCAATCACACAAAGTGTGTGGCTTCCAGATTGGGTCCCCTCTTAAGCCCAATGTGCGCATTGATGCAACAGCCTATGTGCTCCCACACCTCGCTGGAGACCTTCCGTCAACGAGGATACCCCACGGCGTTTTCCATAATCTCCCACACCTCAAGTGGGCAGACCCATCCTTCTGCCGAAGCTCAGAGATTGATCTCCTGATAGGATCGGATATTCTTCCGTCTATTCTATTGGGAGGATTTAAACCAAATCTCTGCGGAACTCTGCTCGGACAAGAGACTATTTTCGGCTGGGTTCTCACGGGTCCGATCCCCGTTCCAAGGCAAAGTCGATCGCATCGCTCTCTGCTCGCATCACTCTTGTCAACGCGAGTCCTCGACAGCAACGGCCCACCGAGATGAGAGCCATTCCTAATCACTGCTCTCCAAAGTCCGGAGATGCTCTCGCATCTGAGCAATTCCTGCCTCCAGCGATTCCACGAGTGCCTCAGACAACCTCTACGACCAAAGGAATCGGCGCTGTCGTCGCCAGGAAGGCGATCCCAAGGGCACCCTCTACGACCCTCGTACAGCTGCCTTTGGAAGATGGCCTACAAGACCCTCAGTCCTATCAGCCATCCCCGACCACTATTCAGAATATCTCATCTCGATGTCCTCCATTTCAGAATATGGCGCCTGAGGACCAGCCCAACAACTTTCGGTGCCGAGCCTGTAAGGGATTCCACGCTCTCCGTCAATGTCAGCGATTCCTCCAGCTGACTGCGGAGAAGAGGCTTCGGGTTGTACTCGCCAATCGGTACTGCCCGGAATTGTCTTGCCCATCAGCATTCAGGGACATCATGCCGGACTCGCCAGGGATGTCGCAAGTGTGGAGGAGATCACCACTTATTGCACTTTGAGTCGGTAGAGTCCCAGCTGCGGCCTCCTAAGTCTCGGAACCCGCCCCGATGCCAATCGCACTGCCAGCGGAAGACTGCTGCGAAGCTTACCGCTTCCCCTGTACCCCCAAAGCAGCAGGAGTAAGACGACGGCAACTACACCAAACACCGGTCGCCCCCAATCCAGGAGGGTCATTCTTTGCAACAACGTTGCAAGGGGGCCGGGATGTTTGCGTCAGATGGCAACGCCGAGCAGCTGATCCGGCTGCTCCACACGATACTCCTCATCGATAGTATCGATACCCGACGATCGGCTATCGTGGAGTTGACCATCGCTAATTAAGCTAATAAGAAAAAAGAAATCTCGCAAGTCACCCCCGGCTAGCTATTGTTTTCAACATATAAAAGCAAAAGCTTGCACATACTCTTGTGCCCCACAAAGAAAGTGTCAAAATAAAGTGACAAAATATTAAAACAAGTGCAACCCAGCGTATTGTTTTACCAACTCCACTACCCCCTCACTCCGCAGCTCATCAACGTATGTACATACGTACATACAACAGCAGCGGACATATAACAGCAGCTGACCACTCAACTCAACAGCGACGAGCAGCGGATTCTTCGCCGCTCATTACCACAGGGATCACACACCCTAGGACCCCAGGAATACATTCCCGCCTGCTACAACACAAATTAAGTTGCAGTTGAACCTTTTTTGAAAGAGTTATGGGTTATTAAAGTTTTCAAAGAATTTTGCTTTTTTAAAAACGCCAATTTTTTAAAATTTTTCACCTTTTAGGTCATATTTTCTAATATATTGATTCAAATCGACTTCGGTAAAGTGATTTATAAATATTCAGATGCCAGAAATGTACTTTTACAAATAAAGTTGCAATTGAACCTTTTTTGAAAGAGTTATAGGTTATTAAAGTTTCCAAAGAATTTGGCTTTTTTAAAAATGCCAATTTTTTAATTTTTTCACCTTTTTGGCCATGTTTTCTAAAATATTGATTTAAATCGACTTCGGTAAGGTGATTTATATATATTCAGATGCCAGAAATTTACTTTTCAAATTAAGTTGCAGTTAAACTTTTTTTGAAAGAGTTATAGGTTATTAAAGTTTCCAAAGAAATTTGATTTTTTCAAAATGCCAATTTCTTTAATTTTTCACTTTTTTGGACATATTTTCTAAAATATTGATTCAAATCGACTTCGGTAAAGTGATTTATAAATATTCAGATGACAGAAATGTACTTTCCAAATTAAGTTGCAGTTGAACCCTTTTTGAAGGAGTTATGGGTTATTAAAGTTTCCAAAGAATTTTGCTTTTTTAAAAATGCCAATTTCTTTAATTTTTTCACTTTTTTAGACATATTTTCTAAAATATTGATTCACATCGACTTCGGTAAAGTGATTTATAAATATTCAGATGCCTTAAATATACTTTCCAAATTAAGTTGCAGTTGAACCTTTTTTGAAAGAGTTATGGGTTATTAAAGTTTTCAAAGAATTTTGCTTTTTTAAAAACGCCAATTTTTTAAAATTTTTCACCTTTTAGGTCATATTTTCTAATATATTGATTCAAATCGACTTCGGTAAAGTGATTTATAAATATTCAGATGCCAGAAATGTACTTTTACAAATAAAGTTGCAATTGAACCTTTTTTGAAAGAGTTATAGGTTATTAAAGTTTCCAAAGAATTTGGCTTTTTTAAAAATGCCAATTTTTTAATTTTTTCACCTTTTTGGCCATGTTTTCTAAAATATTGATTTAAATCGACTTCGGTAAGGTGATTTATATATATTCAGATGCCAGAAATTTACTTTTCAAATTAAGTTGCAGTTAAACTTTTTTTGAAAGAGTTATAGGTTATTAAAGTTTCCAAAGAAATTTGATTTTTCAAAATGCCAATTTCTTTAATTTTTCACTTTTTGGACATATTTTCTAAAATATTGATTCAAATCGACTTCGGTAAAGTGATTTATAAATATTCAGATGACAGAAATGTACTTTCCAAATTAAGTTGCAGTTGAACCCTTTTGAAGGAGTTATGGGTTATTAAAGTTTCCAAAGAATTTTGCTTTTTTAAAAATGCCAATTTCTTTAATTTTTTCACTTTTTTAGACATATTTTCTAAAATATTGATTCACATCGACTTCGGTAAAGTGATTTATAAATATTCAGATGCCTTAAATGTACTTTCCAAATTAAGTTGCAGTTGAACCTTTTTGAAAGAGTTATGGGTTATTAAAGTTTTCAAAGAATTTTGCTTTTTAAAAACGCCAATTTTTAAAATTTTTCACCTTTTTAGGTCATATTTTCTAAAATATTGATTCAAATCGACTTCGGTAAAGTGATTTATATATATTCAGATGCCAGAAATGTACTTTTACAAATAAAGTTGCAATTGAACCTTTTTTGAAAGAGTTATAGGTTATTAAAGTTTCCAAAGAATTTGGCTTTTTTAAAAATGCCAATTTTTTAATTTTTTCACCTTTTTGGCCATATTTTCTAAAATATTGTTTCAAATCGACTTCGGTATATATATTAAGATGCCAGAAATTTACTTTTCAAATTAAGTTGCAGTTAAACTTTTTTGAAAGAGTTATAGGTTATTAAAGTTTCCAAAGAAATTTGCTTTTTAAAAACGCCAATTTCTTTAATTTTTTCACTTTTTGGACACATTTTCTAAAATATTGATTCAAATCGACTTCAAAGTGATTTATATATATTCAGATGCCAAGAAATGTACTTTCCAAATTAAGTTGCAGTTGAACCTTTTTTGAAAGAGTTATGGGTTATTAAAGTTTCCAAAGAATTTTGCTTTTTAAAAACGCCAATTTTTTATAATTTTTCACCTTTTAGGCCATATTTTCTAAAATATTGATTCACATCGACTTCGGTAAAGTGATTTATAAATATTCAGATGCGAGAAATGTACTTTTACAAATTAAGTTGCAGTTGAACCTTTTTTGAAAGAGTTATGGGTTTTTAAAGTTTCCAAAGAATTTTACTTGCCAATTTTTTTTAAAATTTTTACCCTTTTGGCCATATTTTCTAAAATATTGATTCAAATCGACTTCGGTAAAGTGATTTATATATATTCAGATGCCAGAAATGTACTTTTCAAATTAAGTTGCAGTTGAACCTTTTTTGAAAGAGTTATGGGTTATTAAAGTTTCCAAAGAATTTTTTTTTTTTAAAAACGTTAATTTCTTTTAAATTTTTTTCACTTTTTGGACATATTTTCTAAAATATTGATTCAAATCGACTTCGGTAAAAGTGATATATATATATTCAGATGCCAGAAATGTACTTTCCCAATTAAGTTGCAGTTGAACCTTTTTTGAAAGAGTTATGGGTTATTAAAGGCTCCAAAGAATTTTGATTTTTTTAAAAACGCCAATTTTTTAAAATTTTTCACCTTTTAGGCCATATTTTCTAAAATATTGATTCACATCGACTTCGGTAAATTGATTTATAAATATTCAGTGCCAGAAATATACTTTTACAAATAAAGTTGCAATTGAACCTTTTTTAAAAGAGTTATGGGTTTTTAAAGTTTCAAAAGAATTTTACTTGCCAATTTTTTTAATTTTTTCACCTTTTTTGGCCATATTTTCTAAAATATTGATTCAAATCGACTTCGGTAAAGTGATTTATATATATGCAGATGCCAGAAATGTACTTTTACAAATAAAGTTGCAATTGAACCTTTTTTGAAAGAGTTATAGGTTATTAAAGTTTCCAAAGAATTTTGCTTTTTTAAAAATGCCAATTTTTTAATTTTTTCACCTTTTTGGCCATATTTTCTAAAATATTGATTCAAATCGACTTCGGTAAAGTGATTTATATATATTAAGATGCCAGAAATTTACTTTTCAAATTAAGTTGCAGTTAAACTTTTTTGAAATAGTTATAGGTTATTAGTTTCCAAAGAAATTTGCTTTTTTAAAATGCCAATTTCTTTAATTTTTCACTTTTTGGACACATTTTCTAAAATATTGATTCAAACTTCGGTAAAGTGATTTATATATATTCAGATGCCAGAAATGTACTTTCCAAATTAAGTTGCAGTTGAACCTTTTTTGAAAGAGTTATGGGTTATTAAAGTTTCCAAAGAATTTTGCTTTTAAAAACGCCAATTTTTTTATAATTTTTCACCTTTTAGGCCATATTGTCTAAAATATTGATTCACATCGACTTCGGTAAAGTGATTTATAAATATTCAGATGCGAGAAATGTACTTTTTACAAATTAAGTTGCAGTTGAACCTTTTTTGAAAGAGTTATGGGTTTTTAAAGTTTCCAAAGAATTTTACTTGCCAATTTTTTTTTTTTTTTCACCTTTTTGGCCATATTTTCTAAAATATTGATTCAAATCGACTTCGGTAAAGTGATTTATATATATTCAGATGCCAGAAATGTACTTTTACAAATTAAGTTGCAGTTGAACCTTTTTTGAAAGAGTTAGAGGTTATTAAAGTTTCCAAAGAATTTTGCTTTTTGAAAATGCCAATTTCTTTAATTTTTCCTATCTTTTTGGGCCATATTTTCTAAAATATTAAATCAAATCGACTTCGGTAAAGTGATTTATATATATTCAGATGCCAGAAATGTACTTTTCAAATTAAGTTGCAGTTGAACCTTTGTTGAAAGAGTTATGGGTTATTAAAGTTCCAAAGAATTTTGCTTTTTTTAAAAACGCCAATTTCTTTAATTTTTTCACTTTTTTGGACATATTTTCTAAAATATTGATTCAAATCGACTTCGGTAAAGTGATTTATATATATTTGGAGATGCCAGAAAATTACTTTCCAAATTAAGTTGCAATTGAACCTTTTTTGAAAGAGTTATGGGTTATTAAAGTTTCCAAAGAATTTAGCTTTTTAAAAATGCCAATTTTATAATTTTTCTCCTTTAGGACATATTTTCTAAAATATTGATTCAAATCGACTTCGGTAAAGCCAAGTGGTGATATATATATATTCAGATGCCAGAAATGTACTTTCCCAATT
>JAECWN010000241.1:0-92926 GCA_018150725.1 Drosophila quadrilineata | reverse complement strand
GATTCAAATCGACTTTGGTAAAGTGATTTATATATATTGAGATGCAAGAAATTTACTTTTCAAATTCCGCTGCAGCTAAACCTTTTTTGGAAGAGTTATGCGTTATTAAAGTTTCCAAAGAATTTTGCTTTTTTAAAAATACCAATTTTTTTCATTTTTCCACCTTTTGACATATTTTCTATAATATTGATTCAAATCGACTGGTAAAGGGATTTATATATATTGAGATGCCAGAAATGTATTTTTACAAATAAAGCTGCAATTGAACCATTTTTTGAAAGAGTTATGGGTTATTTAAGTTTCAAAGAATTTTGCTTTACGAAAAATGCCAATTTTTCTATTTTTTCACCTTTTTGACATATTTTCTAAATATTGATTCAAATCGACTTCGGTAAAGTGATTTATATATATTGAGATGCAGGAAATTTACTTTTATAAAAAAGTTGCATTTGAACCTATTTTGAAAGAGTAATGGGTTATTAAGGTTTCCGAACAATTTTGCTATTTTAAAAATGCCAATTTTTATAATTTTTTCACCTTTTAGGCCATATTTTCTAAAATATTGATTCAAATCGACTTCGGTAAAGTGATTAATATATATGCAGATGCCAGAAATTTACTTTTCAAATTGGGCTGCAGTTAAACCTTTTTTGAAAGAGTTATGGGTTATTAAAAGTTTCCAAAGAATTTTGCTTTTTTAAAAATGCCAATTTTTTAATTTTTTCACCTTTTAGGCCATATTTTCTAAAATATTGATTCAAATCGACTTCGGTAAAGTGATTTATATATATGCAGGATGCCAGAATGTACTTTTAAATTAAATAGCAATTGAACCTATTTTGAAAAGAGTTATGGGTTATTAAAGTTTCCAAAGAATTGAGCTATTTAAAAATGCCAATTTTTTTATTTTTTCACCTTTTAGGCCTTTTTTTTAAAATATTGATTCAAATCGACTTCGGTAAAGTGATTTAAATATATTCAGATGCCAGAAATGTACTTTTTACAAATAAATAGTAATTGAAACTATTTTGAAAGAGTTATGGGTTATTAAAGTTTCCAAAGAATTTAGCTTTTTAAAAATGCCAATTTTTATAATTTTTTCACCTTTTTGGACATATTTTCTATAATATTGATTCAAATCGACTTCGGTAAAGTGATTTATATATATTGGGATGCCAGAAATTTACTTTTCAAATTGGGTTGCAGTTGAACCTTTTTGAGAGAGTTATGGGTTACTGAAGTTTCCAAAGAATTTTGCTTTTTTAAAAATGCCAATTTTTTAATTTTTTCATCTCTTTGGCCATATTTTCTAAAATATTGATTCAAATCGACTCCCCTGGTAAAGTGATTTATATATTGAGATAGGAAATTTACTTCTTTTATAAAAGTTGCATTTGAACCTATTTTGAAAGAGTTATGTGTTTTATGTTTCCGAACACTTTGCTATTTTAAAAATGCCACATAATTTTTTTCACCTTTAGGCCATATTTTCTAAAATATTGATTCAAATCGACTTCGGTAAAGTGATTTATATATATTCAGATGCCAGAAATTGTTTTCAAATTATAAAAGTTGCAATTGAACCTTTTTGGAAAGAGTTATGGTTTATTAAAGTTTCCGAAGAATTTGCTTTTTTAAAAATGCCAACTTTAGTAATTTTTCACCCCTTTAGGCCATATTTAAAATATTGATTCAAATCGACTTCGGTAAAGTGATTTATATATATGCAGATGCCAGAAATGTACTTTTAAATTAAATAGGCAATTGAACCTTTTTGCAAGAGTTATGGGTTGCTGAAGTTTCCAAAGAATTGAGCTTTATTAAAATGGTAATTTTTTCATTTTTTCAACTTTTGGCCATATTTTCTAAAAATATTGATTCAAATCGACTTCGGTAATGTGATTTATATATATTCAGATGCCAGAAATGTACTTTAGTCAAATTGTTGCAGCTGAACCTTTTTTGGAAAGAGTTATAGGTTATTAAGGTTTCCAAAGAATTTTGCTTTTTTAAAAATGCCAATTTTTTAATTTTTTCACCTTTTTGGCCATATTTTCCTTAAAATATTGATTCAAATCGACTTCGGTAAAGTGATTTATATATATTGAGATGCCAGAAATGTATTTTTATAAATAAAGTTGCAATTGAACAATTTTTTGAAAGAGTTATGGGTTATTAAAGTTTCCAAGAATTTTGCTTTTTAAAAATGCCAATTTTTTAAATTTTTTTTTCACCTTTTTGGCATATTTTCCAAAATATTGATTCAAATCGACTTCGGTAAAGTGATTTATATATATTGAGATGCAGGAAATTTACTTTTATAAAAAGTTGCATTTGAACCTTTTTGAAAGAGTTATGGGTTATTAAAGTTCCAAAGAATTTTGCTTTTTAAAAATGCCAATTCTTCTAATTTTCCACCTTTTGGGCCATATTTGCTAAAATATTGATTCAAATCGACTTCGGTAAAGTGATTTATATATATTCAGATGCCAGAAATTTACTTTTCAAATTAAGTTGCAGTTAAACCTTTTTTGAAAGAGGCTATGGGTTATTAAAGTTTCCAAAGAATTTTGCTTTTTTAAAAATGCCAATTTTTTTAATTTTTTTTCACCTTTTGGCCATATTTTCTAAAATATTGATTCAAATCGACTTCGGTAAAGTGATTTATATATATTCAGATGCCAGAAATGTACTTTTAAAATTAAATAGCAATTGAACCTATTTTGAAAGAGTTATGGAGTTATTAAAGTCTCCAAAGAATTTAGCTTTATTAAAAATGCCAATTTTTTAATTTTTCACCTTTTAGGCCATATTTTCTAAAATATTGATTCAAATCGACTTCGGTAAAGTGATTTATATATATTCAGATGCCAGAAATGTACTTTTTAAATTAAATAGCAATTGAACCTATTTTGAAAGAGTTATGGGTTATTAAAGTTTCCAAAGAATTTAGCTTTTTTAAAAATGCCAATTTTTTTAATTTTTTCACCTTTTTAGGCCATATTTTCTAAAATATTGATTCAAATCGACTTCGGCAATGTGATTTATATATTCAGATGCCAGAAATTTACTTTTCAAAATTCAAGTTGCAGTTGAACCTTTTGAAAGAGTTATGGGTTATTAAAGTTTCCAAAGAATTTTGCTTTTTAAAAAATGCCAAATTTTTTAATTTTTTTCATCTCTTTGGCCATATTTTCTAAAATATTGATTCAAATCGACTTCGGTAAAGTGATTTATATATATTGAGATGCAAGAAATGTACTTTTATAAATAAAGTTGCAATTGAACCTTTTTTGAAAGAGTTATGGGTTATTAAAGTTTCCAAAGAATTTTGCTTTTTTAAAAATGCCAATTTTTTTAATTTTTTCACCTTTTAGGCCATATTTTCTAAAATATTGATTCAAATCGACTTCGGTAAAGTGATTTATATATATTCAGATGCCAGAAATTTACTTTTATAAATTAAGTTGCAGTTAAACCTTTTTTGAAAGAGTTATGGGTTATTAAAGTTTCCAAAGAATTTTGCTTTTTAAAATGCCAATTTTTTTAATTTTTCACCTTTTAGGCCATATTTTCTAAAATATTGATTCAAATCGACTTCGGTAAAGTGATTTATATATATGCAGATGCCAGAAATGTACTTTTCAAATTAAATAGCAATTGAACCTATTTTGAAAGAGTTATGGGTTATTAAAGTTTCCAAAGAATTGAGCTTTATTAAAATGCCAATTTTTTTAATTTTTCACCTTTTAGGCCATATTTTCTAAAATATTGATTCAAATCGACTTCGGTAAAGTGATTTATATATATTCAGATGCCAGAAATGTACTTTTTAAATTAAATAGCAATTGAACCTTTTTTGAAAGAGTTATGGGTTATTAAAGTTTCCAAAGAATTTTGCTTTTTTAAAAATGCCAATTTTTTTAATTTTTCACCTTTTGGGCCATATTTTCTAAAATATTGATTCAAATCGACTTCGGTAAAGTGATTTATATATATTCAGATGCCAGAAATTTACTTTTCAAATTAAGTTGCAGTTGAACCTTTTTTGAGAGAGTTATGGGTTATTAAAGTTTCCAAAGAATTTTGCTTTTAAAAAATGCCAATTTTTTAATTTTTTCATCTCTTTGGCCATATTTTCTAAAATATTGATTCAAATCGACTTCGGTAAAGTGATTTATATATATTCAGATGCCAGAAATGTACTTTTACAAATAAAGTTGCAATTGAACAATTTTTGAAAGAGTTATGGGTTATTTAAGTTTCCAAAGAATTTTGCTTTATTAAAAATGCCAATTTTTTTATTTTTTCACCTTTTTTGACATATTTTCTAAAATATTGATTCAAATCGACTTCGGTAAAGTGAAAAATTTATATATATTGAGATGCAAGAAATTTACTTTTATAAAAAAGTTGCATTTGAACCTTTTTTGAAAGAGTTATGGGTTATTAATGTTTCCAAAGAATTTTGCTTTTTTAAAAATGCCAATTTTTTTAATTTTTTCATCTCTTTGGCCATATTTTCTAAAATATTGATTCAAATCGATTTCGGTAAATTTATTTATATATATTCAGATGCCAGAAATGTACTTTTATAAATAAGTTGCAATTGAACCTATTTTGAAAGAGTTATGGGTTATTAAAGTTTCCGAAGAATTTTGCTTTTTTAAAAATGCCAATTTTTTTAATTTTTTCACCTTTTAGGCCATATTTTCTAAAATATTGATTCAAATCGACTTCGGTAAAGTGATTTATATATATTCAGATGCCAGAAATGTACTTTTTAAATTAAATAGCAATTGAACCTATTTTGAAAGAGTTATGGGTTATTAAAGTTTCCGAAGAATTTTGCTTTTTTAAAAATGCCAATTTTTTTAATTTTTTCATCTCTTTGGCCATATTTTCTAAAATATTGTTTCAAATCGACTTCTGTAAAGTGATTTATATATATTCAGATGCCAGAAATGTACTTTTACAAATAAAGTTGCAATTGAACAATTTTTGAAAGAGTTATGGGTTATTTAAGTTTCCAAAGAATTTTGCTTTATTAAAAATGCCAATTTTTTTTCATTTTTCACCTTTTTTGACATATTTTCTAAAATATTGATTCAAATCGACTTCGGTAAAGTTATTTATATATATTGAGATGCAAGAAATTTACTTTTATAAAAAAGTTGCATTTGAACCTATTTTGAAAGAGTTATGGGTTATTAAGGTTTCCGAAGAATTTTGCCTTTTTGAAAATGCCAATTTTTATAATTTTTTCACCTTTTAGGCCATGTTTTCTAAAATATTGATTCAAATCGACTTCGGTAAAGTGATTTATATATATTGAGATGCAAGAAAATTACTTTTCAAATTAAGTTGCAGTTAAACCTTTTTTGAAAGAGTTATGGGTTATTAAAGTTCCCAAAGAATTTTGCTTTTTTAAAAATGCCAATTTTATAATTTTTCCACCTTTTAGGCCATATTTTCTAAAATATTGATTCAAATCGACTTCGGTAAAGTGATTTATATATATTGAGATGCAAGAAATTTACTTTTCAAATTAAGTTGCAGTTAAACCTTTTTGAAAGAGTTATGGGTTATTAAAGTTTCCAAAGAATTTTGCTTTTTTAAAAATACCAATTTTTTTCTTTTTTCACCTTTTTGGACATATTTTCTAAAATATTGATTCAAATCGACTTCGGTAAAGTGATTTATATATATTGAGATGCAAGAAATTTACTTTTCAAATTAAGTTGCAGTTGAACCTTTTTGAGAGAGTTATGGGTTATTAAAGTTTCCAAAGAATTTTGCTTTTTTAAAAATGCCAATTTTTTTAATTTTTTCACCTTTTTGGCCATATTTTCTAAAATATTGATTCAAATCGACTTCGGTAAAGTGATTTATATATATTCAGATGCCAGAAATGTACTTTTACAAATAAAGTTGCAATTGAACATATTTTTAAAAGAGTTATGGGTTATTTAAGTTTCCAAAGAATTTTGCTTTATTAAAAATGCCAATTTTTTAATTTTTCCACCTTTTTTGACATATTTTCTAAAATATTGATTCAAATCGATTTCGGTAAAGTGATTTATATATATTGAGATGCAAGAAATTTATTTTTAAAAAAGTTGCATTTGAACCTATTTTGAAAGAGTTATGGGTTATTAAGGTTTCCGAAGAATTTTGCCTTTTTGAAAATGCCAATTTTTATAATTTTTTCACCTTTTAGGCCATATTTTCTAAAATATTGATTCAAATCGACTTCGGTAAAGTGATTTATATATATTGAGATGCAAGAAAATTACTTTTTAAATTAAGTTGCAGTTAAACCTTTTTTGAAAGAGTTATGGGTTATTAAAGTTCCCAAAGAATTTTGCTTTTTTAAAAATGCCAATTTTTTTAATTTTTCCACCTTTTAGGCCATATTTTCTAAAATATTGATTCAAATCGACTTCGGTAAAGTGATTTATATATATTGAGATGCAGGAAATTTACTTTTCAAATCAAGTTGCAGTTAAACCTTTTTGAAAGAGTTATGGGTTATTAAAGTTTCCAAAGAATTTTGCTTTTTTAAAAATACCAATTTTTTATTTTTTCACCTTTTTGGACATATTTTCTAAAATATTGATTCAAATCGACTTCGGTAAAGTGATTTATATATATTGAGATGCCAGAAATGTACTTTTAACAAATTAAAGTTGCAATTGAACCATTTTTGAAAGAGTTATGGGTTATTTAAGTTTCCAAAGAATTTTGCTTTATTAAAAATGCCAATTTTTTTTCATTTTTCACCTTTTTTGACATATTTTCTAAAATATTGATTCAAATCGACTTCGGTAAAGTGATTTATATATATTGAGATGCAAGAAATTTACTTTTATAAAAAGTTGCATTTGAACCTATTTTGAAAGAGTTATGGGTTATTAAGGTTTCCGAAGAATTTTTGCTTTTTGAAAATGCCAATTTTTATAATTTTTTCACCTTTTAGGCCATATTTTCTAAAATATTGATTCAAATCGACTTCGGTAAAGTGATTTATATATATTCAGATGCCAGAAATTTACTTTTAAAATTAAGTTGCAGTTAAACCTTTTTTGAAAGAGTTATGGGTTATTAAAGTTCCCAAAGAATTTTGCTTTTTAAAAATGCCAATTTTTATAATTTTTCCACCTTTTAGGCCATATTTTCTAAAATATTGATTCAAATCGACTTCGGTAAAGTGATTTATATATATTGAGATGCAGGAAATTTACTTTTCAAATTAAGTTGCAGTTAAACTTTTTTTGAAAGAGTTATGGGTTATTAAAGTTTCCAAAGAATTTTGCTTTTTTAAAAATACCAATTTTTTAATTTTTTGACCCTTTTTGGCCATATTTTCTATAATATTGATTCAAATCGACTTCGGTAAAGTGATTTATATATATTGAGATGCCAGAAATGTATTTTAACAAATAAAGTTGCAATTGAACCATTTTTGAAAGAGTTATGGGTTATTTAAGTTTCTAAAGAATTTTGCTTTATTAAAAATGCCAATTTTTTTCATTTTTCACCTTTTTTGACATATTTTCTAAAATATTGATTCAAATCGACTTCGGTAAAGTGATTTATATATATTGAGATGCAGGAAATTTACTTTTATAAAAAAGTTGCATTTGAACCTATTTTGAAAGAGTTATGGGTTATTAAGGTTTCCGAAGAATTTTGCCTTTTTGAAAATGCCAATTTTTATAATTTTTTCACCTTTTAGGCCATATTTTCTAAAATATTGATTCAAATCGACTTCGGTAAAGTGATTTATATATATTGAGATGCAAGAAAATTACTTCTTAAATTAAGTTGCAGTTAAACCTTTTTTGAAAGAGTTATGGGTTATTAAAGTTTCCAAAGAATTTTGCTTTTTTAAAAATGCCAATTTTTATAATTTTTCCACCTTTTAGGCCATATTTTCTAAAATATTGATTCAAATCGACTTCGGTAAAGTGATTTATATATATTGAGATGCAAGAAATTTACTTTTCAAATTAAGTTGCAGCTAAACCTTTTTTGGAAGAGTTATGGGTTATTAAAGTTTCCAAAGAATTTTGCTTTTTTAAAAATACCAATTTTTTTATTTTTTTCACCTTTTTGGACATATTTTCTATAATATTGATTCAAATCGACTTCGGTAAAGTGATTTATATATATTGAGATGCCAGAAATGTATTTTTACAAATAAAGTTGCAATTGAACCATTTTTGAAAGAGTTATGGGTTATTTAAGTTTCCAAAGAATTTTGCTTTATTAAAAATGCCAATTTTTTTCATTTTTTCACCTTTTTGACATATTTTCTAAAATATTGATTCAAATCGACTTCGGTAAAGTGATTTATATATATTGAGATGCAGGAAATTTACTTTTATAAAAAAGTTGCATTTGAACCTATTTTGAAAGAGTTATGGGTTATTAAGTTTTCCGAACAATTTTGCTTTTTTAAAAATGCCAATTTTTATAATTTTTTTCACCTTTTAGGCCATATTTTCTAAAATATTGATTCAAATCGACTTCGGTAAAGTGATTTATATATATTCAGATGCCAGAAATTTACTTTTCAAATTAAGTTGCAGTTAAACCTTTTTTGAAAGAGTTATGGGTTATTAAAGTTTCCAAAGAATTTTGCTTTTTTAAAAATGCCAATTTTTTTAATTTTTTCACCTTTTAGGCCATATTTTCTAAAATATTGATTCAAATCGACTTCGGTAAAGTGATTTATATATATGCAGATGCCAGAAATGTAATTTTTAAATTAAATAGCAATTGAACCTATTTTGAAAGAGTTATGGGTTATTAAAGTTTCCAAAGAATTGAGCTTTATTAAAAATGCCAATTTTTTTAATTTTTCAACTTTTAGGCCATATTTTCTAAAATATTGATTCAAATCGACTTCGGTAAAGTGATTTATATATATTCAGATGCCAGAAATGTACTTTTTAAATTAAATAGCAATTGAACCTATTTTGAAAGAGTTATGGGTTATTAAAGTTTCCAAAGAATTTAGCTTTTTTAAAAATGCCAATTTTTTTTAATTTTTTCACCTTTTTGGCCATATTTTCTAAAATATTGATTCAAATCGACTTCGGTAAAGTGATTTATATATTCAGATGCCAGAAATTTACTTTTCAAATTAAGTTGCAGTTGAACCTTTTTTGAGAGAGTTATGGGTTATTAAAGTTTCCAAAGAATTTTGCTTTTTTAAAAATGCCAAATTTTTTAATTTTTTCATCTCTTTGGCCATATTTTCTAAAATATTGATTCAAATCGACTTCGGTAAAGTGATTTATATATATTCAGATGCCAGAAATGTACTTTTACAAATAAAGTTGCAATTGAACAATTTTTGAAAGAGTTATGGGTTATTTAAGTTTCCAAAGAATTTTGCTTTATTAAAAATGCCAATTTTTTTTTTAATTTTTCACCTTTTTTGACATATTTTCTAAAATATTGATTCAAATCGACTTCGGTAAAGTGATTTATATATATTGAGATGCAAGAAATTTTCTTTTCAAATTAAGTTGCAGTTGAACCTTTTTTGAAAGAGTTATGGGTTATTAATGTTTCCAAAGAATTTTGCTTTTTTAAAAATGCCAATTTTTTTAATTTTTTCATCTCTTTGGCCATATTTTCTAAAATATTGATTCAAATCGATTTCGGTAAATTTATTTATATATATTCAGATGCCAGAAATGTACTTTTATAAATAAGTTGCAATTGAACCTATTTTGAAAGAGTTATGGGTTATTAAAGTTTCCGAAGAATTTTGCTTTTTTAAAAATGCCAATTTTTTTAATTTTTTCACCTTTTAGGCCATATTTTCTAAAATATTGATTCAAATCGACTTCGGTAAAGTGATTTATATATATTCAGATGACAGAAATGTACTTTTAAATTAAATAGCAATTGAACCTATTTTGAAAGAGTTATGGGTTATTAAAGTTTCCGAAGAATTTTGCTTTTTTAAAAATGCCAATTTTTTTAATTTTTTCATCTCTTTGGCCATATTTTCTAAAATATTGTTTTAAATCGACTTCGGTAAAGTGATTTATATATATTCAGATGCCAGAAATGTACTTTTACAAATAAAGTTGCAATTGAACAATTTTTGAAAGAGTTATGGGTTATTTAAGTTTCCAAAGAATTTAGCTTTATTAAAAATGCCAATTTTTTTTCATTTTTTCACCTTTTTGGACATATTTTCTAAAATATTGATTCAAATCGACTTCGGTAAAGTGATTTATATATATTGAGATGCAAAAAAATTTACTTTTATAAAAAGTTGCATTTGAACCTATTTTGAAAGAGTTATGGGTTATTAAGGTTCCAAAGAATTTTGCCTTTTTAAAATGCCAATTTTTATAATTTTTTCACCTTTTAGGCCATATTTTCTAAAATATTGATTCAAATCGACTTCGGTAAAGTGATTTATATATATTGAGATGCAAGAAATTTACTTTTCAAATTAAGTTGCAGTTAAACTTTTCTTGAAAGAGTTATGGGTTATTAAAGTTTCCAAAGAATTTTGCTTTTTTAAAAATACCAATTTTTTCATTTTTTTACCTTTTAGGCCATATTTTCTAAAATATTGATTCAAATCGACTTCGGTAAAGTGATTTATATATATTGAGATGCAAGAAATTTACTTTTCAAATTAAGTTGCAGTTAAACTTTTTTTGAAAGAGTTATGGGTTATTAAAGTTTCCAAAGAATTTTGCTTTTTTAAAAATACCAATTTTTTTCATTTTTTACCTTTTTGGACATATTTTCTAAAATATTGATTCAAATCGACTTCGGTAAAGTGATTTATATATATTGAGATGCAAGAAATTTACTTTTCAAATTAAGTTGCAGTTGAACCTTTTTTGAGAGAGTTATGGGTTATTAAATTTTCCAAAGAATTTTGCTTTTTTAAAAATGCCAAATTTTTTAATTTTTTCATCTCTTTGGCCATACTTTCTAAAATATTGATTCAAATCGACTTCGGTAAAGTGATTTATATATATTCAGATGCCAGAAATGTACTTTTACAAATAAAGTTGCAATTGAACAATTTTTGAAAGAGTTATGGGTTATTTAAGTTTCCAAAGAATTTTGCTTTATTAAAAATGCCAATTTTTTTTCATTTTTCACCTTTTTTGACATATTTTCTAAAATATTGATTCAAATCGACTTCGGTAAAGTGATTTATATATATTGAGATGCAAGAAATTTATTTTTATAAAAAAGTTGCATTTGAACCTATTTTGAAAGAGTTATGGGTTATTAAGGTTTCCAAAGAATTTTGCCTTTTGAAAATGCCAATTTTTATAATTTTTTCACCTTTTTTAGGCCATATTTTCTAAAATATTGATTCAAATCGACTTCGGTAAAGTGATTTATATATATTGAGATGCAAGAAAATTACTTTTTAAATTAAGTTGCAGTTAAACCTTTTTTGAAAGAGTTATGGGTTATTAAAGTTCCCAAAGAATTTTGCTTTTTTAAAAATGACAATTTTTATAATTTTTCCACCTTTTAGGCCATATTTTCTAAAATATTGATTCAAATCGACTTCGGTAAAGTGATTTATATATATTGAGATGCAAGAAATTTACTTTTCAAATTAAGTTGCAGTTAAACTTTTTGAAAGAGTTATGGGTTATTAAAGTTTCCAAAGAATTTTGCTTTTTTAAAAATACCAATTTTTTTCATTTTTCACCTTTTTGGACATATTTTCTATAATATTGATTCAAATCGACTTCGGTAAAGTGATTTATATATATTGAGATGCCAGAAATGTATTTTTACAAATAAAGTTGCAATTGAACCATTTTTGATGGGTTATTTAAGTTTCCAAAGAATTTTGCTTTATTAAAAATGCCAAGTTTTTTTCATATTTTCACCTTTTTGGACATATTTTCTAAAATATTGATTCAAATCGACTTCGGTAAAGTGATTTATATATATTGAGATGCAAGAAATTTACTTTTCAAATTAAGTTGCAGTTAAACTTTTTTTGAAAGAGTTATGGGTTATTAAAGTTTCCAAAGAATTTTGCTTTTTTAAAAATGCCAATTTTTTTAATTTTTTCATCTCTTTGGCCATATTTTCTAAAATATTGATTCAAATCGATTTCGGTAAATTTATTTATATATATTCAGATGCCAGAAATGTACTTTTATAAATAAGTTGCAATTGAACCTATTTTGAAAGAGTTAGGGGTTATTAAAGTTTCCGAAGAATTTTGCTTTTTTAAAAATGCCAATTTTTATAATTTTTTCACCTTTTAGGCCATTTTTTCTAAAATATTGATTCAAATCGAGTTCGGTAAAGTGATTTATATATATTCAGATGACAGAAATGTACTTTTTAAATTAAATAGCAATTGAACCTATTTTGAAAGAGTTATGGGTTATTAAAGTTTCCAAAGAATTTAGCTTTTTTAAAAATGCCAATTTTTTTAATTTTTTCACCTTTTAGGCCATATTTTCTAAAATATTGATTCAAATCGACTTCGGCAAAGTGATTTATATATATTCAGATGCCAGAAATTTACTTTTCAAATTAAGTTGCAGTTGAACCTTTTTTGAGAGAGTTATGGGTTATTAAAGTTTCCAAAGAATTTTGCTTTTTTAAAAATGCCAATTTTTTTAATTTTTTCACCTCTTTGGCCATATTTTCTAAAATATTGATTCAAATCGACTTCGGTAAAGTGATTTATATATATTCAGATGCCAGAAATGTACTTTTATAAATAAGTTGCAATTGAACCTATTTTGAAAGAGTTATTTATTTATTTATTTATTTATTTAATGTCAACTATACACAGTCGACAGAAATTTAAAAATTGAGGGTAAAATTAAAATTAAATTTAAAAATAATTAAATTATTCATATTAAATATTAAAAATATAAAAATTATAATTAAATTGAAAAAAGAAAAAATATAAAATAAAAATAATAAATAAATAGTTCTGGGGTGAGTAAAAGTAAATTGATTCAACATTTGTTGCTAGGATTGGAGGAAACCCAGGAAAACCCAATCAAATCTATTGACCACCACCAGAGATTAAATTGATTAATGTAAGTGCGTAAATGTTCTAAGATTAAGGCTTATTAGGTAAAATAGAAGACCTAATCTAATAACCCCATTAAATTCTTCACTTAGAACATAGTACTCTAAAAGGTTGGTTCATATACTTGGTAAGTATTTAGATATAGGCAAGTGCTAGTTGTTAATAAGGAGTAGAAAAAGAGTTGGATCTAATAAGGAAGTGAAAAGTTTAATTTGTTTAGTAAGAAAGGGAGAGTCAATATCACCATTTATAAGTTTTTTTGAATGAAAGTTACACCCAGCAATAAGTGCGATGGAATGAAAGGGTTAAGGATTAATAGTAATCTACTAGGATATGGCGGTAGAAGGTTAAGTTGTGGTTAATTTTTTAAGTTTCTTAGTGCGAAAATTAAAATCTTCTTTCACCCGATTCAATTTTGTCTTTATAAGTCTGATACTGATGGCGACTACAAACAGGACCCATACTCGAGGATGGGACGTACCAGAGAGACAATAAAGCTGTTTTAGTCGTATAAGGGTCATTGAATTTGCTTTAGACCAAACCCTTAATGAAACCTACGACCTTCATGGCTTTATTTACTATGAACTCAATGTGATCGTTGAAAGAAAGTTTACGATCAAGTAAGATGCCTAGGTCATTAATTTGAGATATATTCTCAAGAGGATGGCCCTTCTAACAAGTATTGAACATGCACAGGTTGTGTTCTGCAAAAAGTCATGGCTTTGCATTTTGAGCAATTGAAATTTTTTTGGGCAATAAGATTGGTTTTGCACCATGAATTGAAAATGTTAAGATCAGATTGCAACAAATGAAGCAGAAATAGGATCCTTATTAAGAGTATGGCTATTAATTTCCAACGTCATCTTGCATACATCAAAAAGCACTATTCTTAATAATATTTTTACGGAGAGGTCATTTTTATAAAAAATTGATTAAAGCAATGGTCCGAGAGTGGCTTACCTTGGGGCACTCCTGAATAAACAGAGATCTGCTTAGAGAGAGCAGAATTGAACATTACTCTCTGAGTTCTATTTTTAAGATAGTTGGGAGATCCAATTTCATAAGAATATGAGGAAAACCAAGAAGCGTTCAACTTGTGCATTAGGAGAGTATGGTTTACAGAATCAAATGCTTTACTGAAATCAGTGTAGATGACGTCCGTTTGCATCGAGCTATGAAACCCACTAATGACAATAGAGGAGAGTTCCAATAAGTTTGTTGTAGTAGATTTGGATCTCACAAAGCCATGCTGGGTTGGTGAGATGATTGAGCTACATAAGTGTTGCAGTTGAGAAGTAATGATTTTCTCGAATAATTTAGGAATAGCAGACAACTTAGAAATAGCTCTATAGTTCATGACGTCAGACTTAGAGCCTTTTGTGTAAAAGGCAATTAAGTTACCTTTCCATAACTTAGGAAATAATCCGGTTCAAACGGACAAAGAAAAAGTGATTAAGAATAGTTTACAGAGCGAATTAGCACTGTATCTGAGAACACAGCCAGGCACCCCATCTGGCCCAGGAGAAAAAGATGGCTTGACCAAAGTCAGCTCACAACCTAACGAACTTTCCGTAATATGCGGACCGAAAACAGAGTTAGATGGATAAATTTTTAAGGATAAGGACACTAGTATCGTAAATCTTAGACGAATAAGTATCCTGGTAAAAATCTACAAATAAGTCCGAAATGTTTTGATCGGTACTAGCTGTTTTCCTCGTTTAAGAGTTAAGGAAGAAGGATATGTAGCAGTTCGCCGTTTAATGATTAACGAAGTTATAAAACTGCTTAGGGTCTTTAGCAAATTGTAATCTACAGCGAGTTAAGTATGCACTATAGCAACGGTGGTTCATAGTATCAAAGCCAGACTTAGCGATAACATACCTTTAAAAACCATAATTTCTAAAATATTGATTCAAATCGACTTCGGTAAAGTTTGGATTTAAATATTTTAAGATCTAAAAAGTTCTTTTGAAACTAAGTTACAGTTGTAGACCTAGAATGATAAGTCTAGGGTTATTCAAGTTTCAAAAATAGAGTTAATAGCTTTATAAAAAATACCAATTTTTTAATTTTCGCACCTTCTACATATTATCTTAAAATAGTGATTCAATTTCGACCAATCATAATATTAAGTAAAGTATTGAGATCACTAAAGTTAGCCTTTCGAAAACAATAGTGTTTAGTCTTTGAAATGTTTTAACTTGCTGCCCGGATGGTGACAGCAAAGAGCAGCTCTAAAGTGGGTGGAACGCATCTTCAGGTGAAACTAAAGGATCAATTCTTACAACAGTATCGCATACCTGATCAGATACAAAGACCAGATCAAGTAATCGGTTCCTGCTGTTTCGAATTGAGTTGACCTGAGATAGATTTAGTTCAAGAAGTCCTGACAGAAACTCGTTAAAGTTTCCAAAGAATTTCGCTTTTTAAAATGCCGATTTTTTTCACCAAATAACATCGGCGTAAAATAAAGATTCACCAATCGACTACTAAAGTGATTTATATATATTGAGCATGCTGGACAAAGACTTTGAAATTAAAGTTGCAATTGAACCTAGTTATAAAGAGTTATGATTAGAGTTTGGGAGGAATATATGAGCTTAAAATATAAAAAGCCAATGTTATGAATTTTTTCGCACTTTCACACATACAATTTCTATATTAGTGGGGAGTTCAAATCTACTAATCGCGATGTAAGATTAGATTTTATTGCAGATAGGACACCACCACCTTTTCTATCATTAAATCACATCTATAAGCTAACATAAAGAGGTATGGGTTATAGATGCATCAAGAATATTCAGGTTTAAGCCAGGTCTCAGTGAATGCCAAAATGTTATGTTCGAAAGAAAACTATCTACATAATGGTTAGAAAGTTTTGACTTAAGGCCTCTAACTATTCTGATAAGTCAGACAGAAAAGACAGAAACTATTAGTTGCAATTGATGGAACATTAGTAGAAAGAGTTCCAGGTTATTAAAGTTTCCAAAGAATTTTGCTTTTTTAAAAATGCCAATTTTTATAATTTTTTCACCTTTTAGGCCATTTTTTCTAAAATATTGATTCAAATCGACTTCGGTAAAGTGATTTATATATATTCAGATGACAGAAATGTACTTTTTAAATTAAATAGCAATTGAACCTATTTTGAAAGAGTTATGGGTTATTAAAGTTTCCGAAGAATTTTGCTTTTTTAAAAATGCCAATTTTTTTAATTTTTTCATCTCTTTGGCCATATTTTCTAAAATATTGTTTCAAATCGACTTCGGTAAAGTGATTTATATATATTCAGATGCCAGAAATGTACTTTTATAAAAAAGTTGCAATTGAACCTATTTTGAAAGAGTTATGGGTTATTAAAGTTTCCAAAGAATTTAGCTTTATTAAAAATGCCAATTTTTTTAATTTTTTCACCTTTTAGGCCATATTTTCTAAAATATTGATTCAAATCGACTTCGGTAAAGTGATTTATATATATTCAGATGCCAGAAATGTACTTTTTAAATTAAATAGCAATTGAACCTATTTTGAAAGAGTTATGGGTTATTAAAGTTTCCAAAGAATTTAGCTTTTTTAAAAATGCCAATTTTTTTAATTTTTTCACCTTTTAGGCCATATTTTCTAAAATATTGATTCAAATCGACTTCGGTAAAGTGATTTATATATATTCAGATGCCAGAAATTTACTTTTCAAATTAAGTTGCAGTTGAACCTTTTTTGAGAGAGTTATGGGTTATTAAAGTTTCCAAAGAATTTTGCTTTTTTAAAAATGCCAAATTTTTTAATTTTTTCATCTCTTTGGCCATATTTTCTAAAATATTGATTCAAATCGACTTCGGTAAAGTGATTTATATATATTCAGATGCCAGAAATGTACTTTTACAAATAAAGTTGCAATTGAACCTTTTTTGAAAGAGTTATGGGTTATTTAAGTTTCCAAAGAATTTTGCTTTTTTAAAAATGCCAATTTTTTTATTTTTCACCTTTTTGACATATTTTCTAAAATATTGATTCAAATCGACTTCGGTAAAGTGATTTATATATATTGAGATGCAAGAAATTTACTTTTATAAAAAAGTTGCATTTGAACCTATTTTGAAAGAGTTATGGGTTATTAAGGTTTCCGAAGAATTTTGCCTTTTTGAAAATGCCAATTTTTATAATTTTTTCACCTTTTAGGCCATATTTTCTAAAATATTGATTCAAATCGACTTCGGTAAAGTGATTTATATATATTAAGATGCAAGAAAATTACTTTTTAAATTAAGTTGCAGTTAAACCTTTTTTGAAAGAGTTATGGGTTATTAAAGTTTCCAAAGAATTTTGCTTTTTTAAAAATGCCAATTTTTATAATTTTTCCACCTTTTAGGCCATATTTTCTAAAATATTGATTCAAATCGACTTCGGTAAAGTGATTTATATATATTGAGATGCAAGAAATTTATTTTTCAAATTAAGTTGCAGTTAAACTTTTTTTGAAAGAGTTATGGGTTATTAAAGTTTCCAAAGAATTTTGCTTTTTTAAAAATACCAATTTTTTTCATTTTTCACCTTTTTGGTCATATTTTCTAAAATATTGATTCAAATCGACTTCGGTAAAGTGATTTATATATATTCAGATGCCAGAAATGTAATTTTACAAATAAAGTTGCAATTGAACAATTTTTGAAAGAGTTATGGGTTATTTAAGTTTCCAAAGAATTTTGCTTTATTAAAAATGCCAATTTTTTTTCATTTTTCACCTTTTTTGAAATATTTTCTAAAATATTGATTCAAATCGACTTCGGTAAAGTGATTTATATATATTGAGATGCAAGAAATTTACTTTTATATAAAAGTTGCATTTGAACCTATTTTGAAAGAGTTATGGGTTATTAAGGTTTCCGAAGAATTTTGCCTTTTTGAAAATGCCAATTTTTATAATTTTTTCACCTTTTAGGCCATATTTTCTAAAATATTGATTCAAATCGACTTCGGTAAAGTGATTTATATATATTCAGATGCCAGAAATGTACTTTTTAAATTAAATAGCAATTGAACCTATTTTGAAAGAGTTATGGGTTATTAAAGTTTCCAAAGAATTTAGCTTTTTTAAAAATGCCAATTTTTTTAATTTTTTCACCTTTTAGGCCATATTTTCTAAAATATTGATTCAAATCGACTTCGGTAAAGTGATTTATATATATTCAGATGCCAGAAATTTACTTTTCAAATTAAGTTGCAGTTAAACCTTTTTTGAAAGAGTTATGGGTTATTAAAGTTTCCAAAGAATTTTGCTTTTTTAAAAATGCCAATTTTTTTATTTTTTTCACCTTTTGGGCCATATTTTCTAAAATATTGATTCAAATCGACTTCGGTAAAGTGATTTATATATATTCAGATGCCAGAAATGTACTTTTATAAATTAAAGTTGCAATTGAACCTATTTTGAAAGAGTTATGGGTTATTAAAGTTTCCAAAGAATTTTGCTTTTTTAAAAATGCCAATTTTTATAATTTTTTCACCTTTTAGGCCATATTTTCTAAAATATTGATTCAAATCGACTTCGGTAAAGTGATTTATATATATTGAGATGCCAGAAATGTACTTTTATAAAAAAGTTGCAATTGAACCTATTTTGAAAGAGTTATGGGTTATTAAAGTTTCCAAAGAATTTTGCTTTTTTAAAAATGCCAATTTTTTAATTTTTTCACCTTTTTGGCCATATTTTCTAAAATATTGATTCAAATCGACTTCGGTAAAGTGATTTATATATATTCAGATGCCAGAAATGTACTTTTACAAATTAAAGTTGCAATTGAACCTTTTTTGAAAGAGTTATGGGTTATTAAAGTTTCCAAAGAATTTTGCTTTTTTAAAAATGCCAATTTTTATAATTTTTTCACCTTTTAGGCCATATTTTCTAAAATATTGATTCAAATCGACTTCGGTAAAGTGATTTATATATATTGAGATGCAAGAAATTTACTTTTCAAATTAAGTTGCAATTGAACCTATTTTGAAAGAGTTATGGGTTATTAAAGTTTCCAAAGAATTTTGCTTTTTTAAAAATGCCAATTTTTTTAATTTTTTCACCTTTTAGGCCATATTTTCTAAAATATTGATTCAAATCGACTTCGGTAAAGTGATTTATATATATTCAGATGCCAGAAATTTACTTTTCAAATTAAGTTGCAGTTGAACCTTTTTTGAGAGAGTTATGGGTTATTAAAGTTTCCAAAGAATTTTGCTTTTTTAAAAATGCCAAATTTTTTAATTTTTTCATCTCTTTGGCCATATTTTCTAAAATATTGATTCAAATCGACTTCGGTAAAGTGATTTATATATATTCAGATGCCAGAAATGTACTTTTACAAATAAAGTTGCAATTGAACCTATTTTTGAAAGAGTTATGGGTTATTTAAGTTTCCAAAGAATTTTGCTTTATTAAAAATGCCAATTTTTTTTAATTTTTCACCTTTTTTGACATATTTTCTAAAATATTGATTCAAATCGACTTCGGTAAAGTGATTTATATATATTGAGATGCAAGAAATTTACTTTTATAAAAAAGTTGCATTTGAACCTATTTTGAAAGAGTTATGGGTTATTAAGGTTTCCGAAGAATTTTGCCTTTTTGAAAATGCCAATTTTTATAATTTTTTCACCTTTTAGGCCATATTTTCTAAAATATTGATTCAAATCGACTTCGGTAAAGTGATTTATATATATTGAGATGCAAGAAAATTACTTTTTAAATTAAGTTGCAGTTAAACCTTTTTTGAAAGAGTTATGGGTTATTAAAGTTTCCAAAGAATTTTGCTTTTTTAAAAATGCCAATTTTTATAATTTTTCCACCTTTTAGGCCATATTTTCTAAAATATTGATTCAAATCGACTTCGGTAAAGTGATTTATATATATTGAGATGCAAGAAATTTACTTTTCAAATTAAGTTGCAGTTAAACCTTTTTTGAAAGAGTTATGGGTTATTAAAGTTTCCAAAGAATTTTGCTTTTTTAAAAATACCAATTTTTTTCATTTTTCACCTTTTTGGACATATTTTCTATAATATTGATTCAAATCGACTTCGGTAAAGTGATTTATATATATTGAGATGCCAGAAATGTATTTTTACAAATAAAGTTGCAATTGAACCATTTTTGAAAGAGTTATGGGTTATTTAAGTTTCCAAAGAATTTTGCTTTATTAAAAATGCCAATTTTTTTTCATTTTTCACCTTTTTTGACATATTTTCTAAAATATTGATTCAAATCGACTTCGGTAAAGTGATTTATATATATTGAGATGCAGGAAATTTACTTTTATAAAAAAGTTGCATTTGAACCTATTTTGAAAGAGTTATGGGTTATTAAGGTTTCCGAATAATTTTGCTTTTTTAAAAATGCCAATTTTTATAATTTTTTCACCTTTTAGGCCATATTTTCTAAAATATTGATTCAAATCGACTTCGGTAAAGTGATTTATATATATTGAGATGCCAGAAATGTACTTTTACAAATTAAGTTGCAGTTAAACCTTTTTTGAAAGAGTTATGGGTTATTAAAGTTTCCAAAGAATTTTGCTTTTTTAAAAATGCCAATTTTTATAATTTTTCCACCCTTTAGGCCATATTTTCTAAAATATTGATTCAAATCGACTTCGGTAAAGTGATTTATATATATTGAGATGCAAGAAATTTACTTTTCAAATTAAGTTGCAGTTAAACCTTTTTTGAAAGAGTAATGGGTTATTAAAGTTTCCAAAGAATTTTGCTTTTTTAAAAATGCCAATTTTTTTAATTTTTTCACCTTTTAGACCATATTTTCTAAAATATTGATTCAAATCGACTTCGGTAAAGTGATTTATATATATTCAGATGACAGAAATGTACTTTTTAAATTAAATAGCAATTGAACCTATTTTGAAAGAGTTATGGGTTATTAAAGTTTCCAAAGAATTTTGCTTTTTTAAAAATGCCAATTTTTTTAATTTTTTCATCTCTTTGGCCATATTTTCTAAAATATTGTTTCAAATCGACTTCGGTAAAGTGATTTATATATATTCAGATGCCAGAAATGTACTTTTATAAATTAAGTTGCAATTGAACCTTTTTTGAAAGAGTTATGGGTTATTTAAGTTTCCAAAGAATTTTGCTTTATTAAAAATGCCAATTTTTTTTCATTTTTCACCTTTTTTGACATATTTTCTAAAATATTGATTCAAATCGACTTCGGTAAAGTGATTTATATATATTGAGATGCAGGAAATGTACTTTTATAAAAAAGTTGCAATTGAACCTATTTTGAAAGAGTTATGGGTTATTAAAGTTTCCAAAGAATTTTGCTTTTTTAAAAATGCCAATTTTTTTAATTTTTCCACCTTTTAGGCCATATTTTCTAAAATATTGATTCAAATCGACTTCGGTAAAGTGATTTATATATATTGAGATGCAAGAAATTTACTTTTCAAATTAAGTTGCAGTTGAACCTTTTTGAAAGAGTTATGGGTTATTAAAGTTTCCAAAGAATTTTGCTTTTAAAATAAAATGCCAATTTTTTTAATTTTTTTCACCTCTTTGGCCATATTTTCTAAAATATTGATTCAAATCGACTTCGGTAAAGTGATTTATATATATTCAGATGCCAGAAATTTACTTTTTAAATTAAATTGCAATTGAACCTATTTTGAAAGAGTTATGGGTTATTAAAGTTTACAAAGAATTTTGCTTTTTTAAAAATGCCAATTTTTTTAATTTTTTCATCTCTTTGGCCATATTTTCTAAAATATTGATTCAAATCGACTTCGGTAAAGTGATTTATATATATTGAGATGCCAGAAATGTACTTTTACAAATAAAGTTGCAATTGAACCTTTTTTGAAAGAGTTATGGGTTATTAAAGTTTCCAAAGAATTTTGCTTTTTTAAAAATGCCAATTTTTTTAATTTTTTCACCTTTTAGGCCATATTTTCTAAAATATTGATTCAAATCGACTTCGGTAAAGTGATTTATATATATTGAAAATAATATTATTTTAAATTTTTTGGTAAAGCAATTTTGAAATCATATTTTCTAAAATATTGATTCAAATCGACTTCGGTAAGTGATTTATATATATGAGATAAAAATTTACTTTTCAAAAAGTTGCAGTTAAATTTTTTGCTTTTTAAAAATGCCAATTTTTTTAATTTTTTATCTCTTTTAGGCCATATTTTCTAAAATATTGATTCAAATCGACTTCGGTAAAGTGATTTATATATATTCAGATGACAGAAATGTACTTTTTAAATTAAATAGCAATTGAACCTATTTTGAAAGAGTTATGGGTTATTAAAGTTTCCAAAGAATTTTGCTTTTTTAAAAATGCCAATTTTTTTAATTTTTTCACCTCTTTGGCCATATTTTCTAAAATATTGTTTCAAATCGACTTCGGTAAAGTGATTTATATATATTCAGATGCCAGAAATGTACTTTTATAAAAAAGTTGCAATTGAACCTATTTTGAAAGAGTTATGGGTTATTAAAGTTTCCAAAGAATTTTGCTTTTTTAAAAATGCCAATTTTTTTAATTTTTTCACCTTTTAGGCCATATTTTCTAAAATATTGATTCAAATCGACTTCGGTAAAGTGATTTATATATATTCAGATGACAGAAATGTACTTTTTAAATTAAATAGCAATTGAACCTATTTTGAAAGAGTTATGGGTTATTAAAGTTTCCAAAGAATTTTGCTTTTTTAAAAATGCCAATTTTTTTAATTTTTTCACCTTTTAGGCCATATTTTCTAAAATATTGTTTCAAATCGACTTCGGTAAAGTGATTTATATATATTCAGATGCCAGAAATGTACTTTTATAAAAAAGTTGCAATTGAACCTATTTTGAAAGAGTTATGGGTTATTAAAGTTTCCAAAGAATTTAGCTTTATTAAAAATGCCAATTTTTTTAATTTTTTCACCTTTTAGGCCATATTTTCTAAAATATTGATTCAAATCGACTTCGGTAAAGTGATTTATATATATTCAGATGCCAGAAATGTACTTTTTAAATTAAATAGCAATTGAACCTATTTTGAAAGAGTTATGGGTTATTAAAGTTTCCAAAGAATTTAGCTTTTTTAAAAATGCCAATTTTTTTAATTTTTTCACCTTTTAGGCCATATTTTCTAAAATATTGATTCAAATCGACTTCGGTAAAGTGATTTATATATATTCAGATGCCAGAAATTTACTTTTCAAATTAAGTTGCAGTTGAACCTTTTTTGAAAGAGTTATGGGTTATTAAAGTTTCCAAAGAATTTTGCTTTTTTAAAAATGCCAAATTTTTTTAATTTTTTCATCTCTTTGGCCATATTTTCTAAAATATTGATTCAAATCGACTTCGGTAAAGTGATTTATATATATTCAGATGCCAGAAATGTACTTTTACAAATAAAGTTGCAATTGAACAATTTTTGAAAGAGTTATGGGTTATTTAAGTTTCCAAAGAATTTTGCTTTATTAAAAATGCCAATTTTTTTAATTTTTCACCTTTTTGGACATATTTTCTAAAATATTGATTCAAATCGACTTCGGTAAAGTGATTTATATATATTGAGATGCAAGAAATTTACTTTTATAAAAAAGTTGCATTTGAACCTATTTTGAAAGAGTTATGGGTTATTAAGGTTTCCGAAGAATTTTGCCTTTTTGAAAATGCCAATTTTTATAATTTTTTCACCTTTTAGGCCATATTTTCTAAAATATTGATTCAAATCGACTTCGGTAAAGTGATTTATATATATTGAGATGCAAGAAAATTACTTTTTAAATTAAGTTGCAGTTAAACCTTTTTGAAAGAGTTATGGGTTATTAAAGTTTCCAAAGAATTTTGCTTTTTTAAAAATGCCAATTTTTATAATTTTTCCACCTTTTAGGCCATATTTTCTAAAATATTGATTCAAATCGACTTCGGTAAAGTGATTTATATATATTGAGATGCAAGAAATTTACTTTTCAAATTAAGTTGCAGTTAAACCTTTTTTGAAAGAGTTATGGGTTATTAAAGTTTCCAAAGAATTTTGCTTTTTTAAAAATACCAATTTTTTTCATTTTTCACCTTTTAGGCCATATTTTCTAAAATATTGATTCAAATCGACTTCGGTAAAGTGATTTATATATATTCAGATGCCAGAAATGTACTTTTACAAATAAAGTTGCAATTGAACCATTTTTGAAAGAGTTATGGGTTATTTAAGTTTCCAAAGAATTTTGCTTTATTAAAAATGCCAATTTTTTTCATTTTTCACCTTTTTTGACATATTTTCTAAAATATTGATTCAAATCGACTTCGGTAAAGTGATTTATATATATTGAGATGCAAGAAATTTACTTTTATATAAAAGTTGCATTTGAACCTATTTTGAAAGAGTTATGGGTTATTAAGGTTTCCGAAGAATTTTGCCTTTTTGAAAATGCCAATTTTTATAATTTTTTCACCTTTTAGGCCATATTTTCTAAAATATTGATTCAAATCGACTTCGGTAAAGTGATTTATATATATTGAGATGCCAGAAATGTACTTTTTAAATTAAAGTTGCAATTGAACCTATTTTGAAAGAGTTATGGGTTATTAAAGTTTCCAAAGAATTTTGCTTTTTTAAAAATGCCAATTTTTTAATTTTTTCACCTTTTAGGCCATATTTTCTAAAATATTGATTCAAATCGACTTCGGTAAAGTGATTTATATATATTGAGATGCCAGAAATTTACTTTTCAAATTAAGTTGCAGTTAAACCTTTTTGAAAGAGTTATGGGTTATTAAAGTTTCCAAAGAATTTTGCTTTTTTAAAAATACCTATTTTTTTATTTTTCACCTTTTTGGCCATATTTTCTAAAATATTGATTCAAATCGACTTCGGTAAAGTGATTTATATATATTGATGCAGAAATTACTTTTTAAAAAAGTTGCATTTGAACCTATTTTGAAAGAGTTATGGGTTATTAAAGTTTCCAAAGAATTTTGCTTTTTTAAAAATGCCAATTTTTATAATTTTTTCACCTTTTAGGCCATATTTTCTAAAATATTGATTCAAATCGACTTCGGTAAAGTGATTTATATATATTGAGATGCAAGAAATTTACTTTTATAAAAAAAGTTGCAATTGAACCTATTTTGAAAGAGTTATGGGTTATTAAAGTTTCCAAAGAATTTTGCTTTTTTAAAAATGCCAATTTTTATAATTTTTTCACCTTTTAGGCCATATTTTCTAAAATATTGATTCAAATCGACTTCGGTAAAGTGATTTATATATATTGAGATGCCAGAAATGTACTTTTACAAATAAAGTTGCAATTGAACCTTTTTGAAAGAGTTATGGGTTATTAAAGTTTCCAAAGAATTTTGCTTTTTTAAAAATGCCAATTTTTATAATTTTTTCACCTTTTTGGCCATATTTTCTAAAATATTGATTCAAATCGACTTCGGTAAAGTGATTTATATATATTGAGATGCAAGAAATTTACTTTTCAAATTAAGTTGCAGTTGAACCTTTTTTGAAAGAGTTATGGGTTATTAAAGTTTCCAAAGAATTTTGCTTTTTTAAAAATGCCAATTTTTTTAATTTTTTCACCTTTTAGGCCATATTTTCTAAAATATTGATTCAAATCGACTTCGGTAAAGTGATTTATATATATTGAGATGCCAGAAATTTACTTTTCAAATTAAGTTGCAGTTGAACCTTTTTTGAAAGAGAGTTATGGGTTATTAAAGTTTCCAAAGAATTTTGCTTTTTTAAAAATGCCAAATTTTTTAATTTTTTCATCTCTTTGGCCATATTTTCTAAAATATTGATTCAAATCGACTTCGGTAAAGTGATTTATATATATTCAGATGCCAGAAATGTACTTTTACAAATAAAGTTGCAATTGAACCATTTTTGAAAGAGTTATGGGTTATTTAAGTTTCCAAAGAATTTTGCTTTTTTAAAAATGCCAATTTTTTAATTTTTTCACCTTTTTTGACATATTTTCTAAAATATTGATTCAAATCGACTTCGGTAAAGTGATTTATATATATTGAGATGCAAGAAATTTACTTTTATAAAAAAGTTGCATTTGAACCTATTTTGAAAGAGTTATGGGTTATTAAGGTTTCCGAAGAATTTTGCCTTTTTTAAAAATGCCAATTTTTATAATTTTTTCACCTTTTAGGCCATATTTTCTAAAATATTGATTCAAATCGACTTCGGTAAAGTGATTTATATATATTGAGATGCAAGAAAATTACTTTTTAAATTAAGTTGCAGTTAAACTTTTTTTGAAAGAGTTATGGGTTATTAAAGTTTCCAAAGAATTTTGCTTTTTCAAAAATGCCAATTTTTATAATTTTTTCACCTTTTAGGCCATATTTTCTAAAATATTGATTCAAATCGACTTCGGTAAAGTGATTTATATATATTGAGATGCAAGAAATTTACTTTTCAAATTAAGTTGCAGTTAAACCTTTTTTGAAAGAGTTATGGGTTATTAAAGTTTCCAAAGAATTTTGCTTTTTTAAAAATGCCAATTTTTTTAATTTTTTCACCTTTTTGGACATATTTTCTAAAATATTGATTCAAATCGACTTCGGTAAAGTGATTTATATATATTGAGATGCCAGAAATGTATTTTTACAAATAAAGTTGCAATTGAACCATTTTTGAAAGAGTTATGGGTTATTTAAGTTTCCAAAGAATTTTGCTTTATTAAAAATGCCAATTTTTTTCATTTTTCACCTTTTTGGCCATATTTTCTAAAATATTGATTCAAATCGACTTCGGTAAAGTGATTTATATATATTGAGATGCAAGAAATTTACTTTTATAAAAAAGTTGCAATTGAACCTATTTTGAAAGAGTTATGGGTTATTAAAGTTTCCAAAGAATTTTGCTTTTTTAAAAATGCCAATTTTTATAATTTTTTCACCTTTTAGGCCATATTTTCTAAAATATTGATTCAAATCGACTTCGGTAAAGTGATTTATATATATTGAGATGCCAGAAATGTACTTTTACAAATAAAGTTGCAATTGAACCTTTTTTGAAAGAGTTATGGGTTATTAAAGTTTCCAAAGAATTTTGCTTTTTTAAAAATGCCAATTTTTATAATTTTTTCACCTTTTAGGCCATATTTTCTAAAATATTGATTCAAATCGACTTCGGTAAAGTGATTTATATATATTGAGATGCAAGAAATTTACTTTTCAAATTAAGTTGCAGTTAAACCTTTTTTGAAAGAGTTATGGGTTATTAAAGTGTCCGAAGAAATTTGCTTTTTTAAAAATGCCAATTTTTTTAATTTTTCACCTTTTAGGCCATATTTTCTAAAATATTGATTCAAATCGACTTCGGTAAAGTGATTTATATATATTGCAGATGCCAGAAATGTACTTTTTAAATTAAATTGCAATTGAACCTATTTTGAAAGAGTTATGGGTTATTAAAGTTTCCAAAGAATTTTGCTTTTTTAAAAATGCCAATTTTTTTAATTTTTTCACCTTTTAGGCCATATTTTCTAAAATATTGATTCAAATCGACTTCGGTAAAGTGATTTATATATATTCAGATGCAAGAAATTTACTTTTACAAATAAAGTTGCAATTGAACCTTTTTTGAAAGAGTTATGGGTTATTAAAGTTTCCAAAGAATTTAGCTTTTTAAAAAATGCCAATTTTTATAATTTTTTCACCTTTTAGGCCATATTTTCTAAAATATTGATTCAAATCGACTTCGGTAAAGTGATTTATATATATTGAGATGCCAGGAAATTTACTTTTATAAATAAAGTTGCAATTGAACCTATTTTGAAAGAGTTATGGGTTATTAAAGTTTCCGAAGAATTTTGCTTTTTTAAAAATGCCAATTTTTATAATTTTTTCACCTTTTAGGCCATATTTTCTAAAATATTGATTCAAATCGACTTCGGTAAAGTGATTTATATATATTGAGATGCCAGAAATGTACTTTTACAAATAAAGTTGCAATTGAACCTTTTTTGAAAGAGTTATGGGTTATTAAAGTTTCCAAAGAATTTAGCTTTTTTAAAAATGCCAATTTTTTTAATTTTTTCACCTTTTAGGCCATATTTTCTAAAATATTGATTCAAATCGACTTCGGTAAAGTGATTTATATATATTGAGATGCCAGAAATGTACTTTTTAAATTAAATTGCAATTGAACCTATTTTGAAAGAGTTATGGGTTATTAAAGTTTCCAAAGAATTTTGCTTTTTTAAAAATGCCAATTTTATAATTTTTTCACCTTTTAGGCCATATTTTCTAAAATATTGATTCAAATCGACTTCGGTAAAGTGATTTATATATATTGAGATGCAAGAAATTTACTTTTCAAATTAAGTTGCAGTTGAACCTTTTTTGAAAGAGTTATGGGTTATTAAAGTTTCCAAAGAATTTTGCTTTTTTAAAAATGCCAAATTTTTTAATTTTTTCACCTCTTTGGCCATATTTTCTAAAATATTGATTCAAATCGACTTCGGTAAAGTGATTTATATATATTCAGATGCCAGAAATGTACTTTTACAAATAAAGTTGCAATTGAACAATTTTTGAAAGAGTTATGGGTTATTTAAGTTTCCAAAGAATTTTGCTTTTTTAAAAATGCCAATTTTTTTCAATTTTTTCACCTTTTTTGACATATTTTCTAAAATATTGATTCAAATCGACTTCGGTAAAGTGATTTATATATATTGAGATGCAAGAAATTTACTTTTATAAAAAAGTTGCATTTGAACCTATTTTGAAAGAGTTATGGGTTATTAAAGTTTCCGAAGAATTTTGCTTTTTTAAAAATGCCAATTTTTATAATTTTTTCACCTTTTAGGCCATATTTTCTAAAATATTGATTCAAATCGACTTCGGTAAAGTGATTTATATATATTGCAGATGCCAGAAATGTACTTTTTAAATTAAGTTGCAGTTGAACCTATTTTGAAAGAGTTATGGGTTATTAAAGTTTCCAAAGAATTTTGCTTTTTTAAAAATGCCAATTTTTTATAATTTTTTCACCTTTTAGGCCATATTTTCTAAAATATTGATTCAAATCGACTTCGGTAAAGTGATTTATATATATTCAGATGCAAGAAATTTACTTTTCAAATTAAGTTGCAGTTGAACCTTTTTTGAAAGAGTTATGGGTTATTAAAGTTTCCAAAGAATTTTGCTTTTTTAAAAATGCCAAATTTTTTAATTTTTTCACCTTTTTGGCCATATTTTCTAAAATATTGATTCAAATCGACTTCGGTAAAGTGATTTATATATATTCAGATGCCAGAAATGTACTTTTACAAATAAAGTTGCAATTGAACCATTTTTGAAAGAGTTATGGGTTATTTAAGTTTCCAAAGAATTTTGCTTTATTAAAAATGCCAATTTTTTTAATTTTTTCACCTTTTTGGACATATTTTCTAAAATATTGATTCAAATCGACTTCGGTAAAGTGATTTATATATATTGAGATGCAAGAAATTTACTTTTATAAAAAAGTTGCATTTGAACCTATTTTGAAAGAGTTATGGGTTATTAAAGTTTCCAAAGAATTTTGCCTTTTTTAAAAATGCCAATTTTTATAATTTTTTCACCTTTTAGGCCATATTTTCTAAAATATTGATTCAAATCGACTTCGGTAAAGTGATTTATATATATTGAGATGCAAGAAATTTACTTTTTAAATTAAGTTGCAGTTGAACCTTTTTTGAAAGAGTTATGGGTTATTAAAGTTTCCAAAGAATTTTGCTTTTTTAAAAATGCCAATTTTTATAATTTTTCCACCTTTTAGGCCATATTTTCTAAAATATTGATTCAAATCGACTTCGGTAAAGTGATTTATATATATTGAGATGCCAGAAATTTACTTTTACAAATAAAGTTGCAATTCAACCTCTTTTGAAAGAGTTATGGGTTATTAAAGTTTCCAAAGAATTTTGCTTTTTTAAAAATGCCAATTTTTATAATTTTTTCACCTTTTAGGCCATATTTTCTAAAATATTGATTCAAATCGACTTCGGTAAAGTGATTTATATATATTGAGATGCAAGAAATTTACTTTTCAAATTAAGTTGCAATTGAACCTTTTTTGAAAGAGTTATGGGTTATTAAAGTTTCCAAAGAATTTTGCTTTTTTAAAAATGCCAATTTTTTTAATTTTTTCACCTTTTTGGCCATATTTTCTAAAATATTGATTCAAATCGACTTCGGTAAAGTGATTTATATATATTCAGATGCCAGAAATGTACTTTTATAAAAAAGTTGCAATTGAACCTATTTTGAAAGAGTTATGGGTTATTAAAGTTTCCAAAGAATTTTGCTTTTTTAAAAATGCCAATTTTTTAATTTTTTCACCTTTTAGGCCATATTTTCTAAAATATTGATTCAAATCGACTTCGGTAAAGTGATTTATATATATTCAGATGCCAGAAATTTACTTTTTAAATTAAGTTGCAATTGAACCTATTTTGAAAGAGTTATGGGTTATTAAAGTTTCCAAAGAATTTAGCTTTTTAAAAATGCCAATATTTATAATTTTTTCACCTTTTAGGCCATATTTTCTAAAATATTGATTCAAATCGACTTCGGTAAAGTGATTTATATATATTCAGATGCCAGAAATGTACTTTTTAAATTAAATAGCAATTGAACCTATTTTGAAAGAGTTATGGGTTATTAAAGTTTCCAAAGAATTTAGCTTTTTTAAAAATGCCAATTTTTATAATTTTTTCACCTTTTAGGCCTTATTTTCTAAAATATTGATTCAAATCGACTTCGGTAAAGTGATTTATATATATTGAGATGCCAGAAATGTACTTTTACAAATAAAGTTGTAATTCAACCTCTTTTAAAAGAGTTATGGGTTATTAAAGTTTCCAAAGAATTTTGCTTTTTTAAAAATGCCAATTTTTATAATTTTTTCACCTTTTAGGCCATATTTTCTAAAATATTGATTCAAATCGACTTCGGTAAAGTGATTTATATATATTGAGATGCAAGAAATTTACTTTTCAAATTAAGTTGCAGTTGAACCTTTTATGAAAGAGTTATGGGTTATTAAAGTTTCCAAAGAATTTTGCTTTTTTAAAAATGCCAATTTTTTTAATTTTTTCATCTCTTTGGCCATATTTTCTAAAATATTGATTCAAATCGATTTCGGTAAATTGATTTATATATATTCAGATGCCAGAAATGTACTTTTATAAAAAAGTTGCAATTGAACCTATTTTGAAAGAGTTATGGGTTATTAAAGTTTCCGAAGAATTTTGCTTTTTTAAAAATGCCAATTTTTATAATTTTTTCACCTTTTAGGCCATATTTTCTAAAATATTGATTCAAATCGACTTCGGTAAAGTGATTTATATATATTCAGATGCCAGAAATGTACTTTTTAAATTAAATAGCAATTGAACCTATTTTGAAAGAGTTATGGGTTATTAAAGTTTCCAAAGAATTTTGCTTTTTTAAAAATGCCAATTTTTATAATTTTTTCACCTTTTAGGCCATATTTTCTAAAATATTGATTCAAATCGACTTCGGTAAAGTGATTTATATATATTGAGATGCCAGAAATTTACTTTTCAAATTAAGTTGCAGTTGAACCTTTTTTGAAAGAGTTATGGGTTATTAAAGTTTCCAAAGAATTTTGCTTTTTTAAAAATGCCAATTTTTTTAATTTTTTCACCTTTTTGGCCATATTTTCTAAAATATTGATTCAAATCGACTTCGGTAAAGTGATTTATATATATTCAGATGCCAGAAATTTACTTTTTAAATTAAATTGCAATTGAACCTATTTTGAAAGAGTTATGGGTTATTAAAGTTTCCAAAGAATTTAGCTTTTTAAAAATGCCAATTTTTATAATTTTTTCACCTTTTAGGCCTTATTTTCTAAAATATTGATTCAAATCGACTTCGGTAAAGTGATTTATATATATTGAGATGCCAGAAATGTACTTTTACAAATAAAGTTGCAATTGAACCTTTTTTGAAAGAGTTATGGGTTATTAAAGTTTCCAAAGAATTTTGCTTTTTTAAAAATGCCAATTTTTATAATTTTTCCACCTTTTAGGCCATATTTTCTAAAATATTGATTCAAATCGACTTCGGTAAAGTGATTTATATATATTGAGATGCAAGAAATGTACTTTTCAAATTAAGTTGCAGTTGAACCTTTTTTGAAAGAGTTATGGGTTATTAAAGTTTCCAAAGAATTTTGCTTTTTTAAAAATGCCAATTTTTTAATTTTTTTCACCTCTTTGGCCATATTTTCTAAAATATTGATTCAAATCGACTTCGGTAAAGTGATTTATATATATTCAGATGCCAGAAATGTACTTTTATAAAAAAGTTGCAATTGAACCTATTTTGAAAGAGTTATGGGTTATTAAAGTTTCCAAAGAATTTTGCTTTTTTAAAAATGCCAATTTTTATAATTTTTCACCTTTTAGGCCATATTTTCTAAAATATTGATTCAAATCGACTTCGGTAAAGTGATTTATATATATTCAGATGCCAGAAATGTACTTTTTAAATTAAATAGCAATTGAACCTATTTTGAAAGAGTTATGGGTTATTAAAGTTTCCAAAGAATTTTGCTTTTTAAAAATGCCAATTTTTTAATTTTTTCACCTTTTAGGCCATATTTTCTAAAATATTGATTCAAATCGACTTCGGTAAAGTATTTATATTCAGATCCAGAAAGTACTTTTAAAGTGAATTATACTTTTAAGCCTTATTATTCAAGATGCAAGAAATCGTACTTTTTAAAATATATATAAGATGCCAAAAATTAAAGTTTTAAAAGTTGCAATTGAACCTATTTTGAAAGAGTTATGGGTTATTAAAGTTTCCAAAGAATTTAGCTTTTTTAAAAATGCCAATTTTTTAATTTTTTCACCTTTTAGGCCATATTTTCTAAAATATTGATTCAAATCGACTTCGGTAAAGTGATTTATATATATTCAGATGCCAGAAATGTACTTTTTAAATAAAGTTGCAATTGAACCTTTTTTGAAAGAGTTATGGGTTATTAAAGTTTCCAAAGAATTTTGCTTTTTTAAAAATGCCAATTTTTATAATTTTTTCACCTTTTTGGGCCATATTTTCTAAAATATTGATTCAAATCGACTTCGGTAAAGTGATTTATATATATTGAGATGCAAGAAATTTACTTTTATAAATAAGTTGCAATTGAACCTATTTTGAAAGAGTTATGGGTTATTAAAGTTTCCAAAGAATTTTGCTTTTTTAAAAATGCCAATTTTTTATAATTTTTTTCACCTTTTAGGCCATATTTTCTAAAATATTGATTCAAATCGACTTCGGTAAAGTGATTTATATATATTGAGATGCAAGAAATTTACTTTTTAAATTAAGTTGCAGTTAAACCTTTTTTGAAAGAGTTATGGGTTATTAAAGTTTCCAAAGAATTTTGCTTTTTTAAAAATGCCAATTTTTATAATTTTTCCACCTTTTAGGCCATATTTTCTAAAATATTGATTCAAATCGACTTCGGTAAAGTGATTTATATATATTGAGATGCAAGAAATTTACTTTTCAAATTAAGTTGAAACTATTTTGCAAAGTTATGGGTTAGTTAAAGTTTCCAAAGAATTTTGCATTTTTAAAAATGCCAATTTTTTTTAATTTTTTTATCTCTTTGGCCATATTTTCTAAAATATTGATTCAAATCGACTTCGGTAAAGTGATTTATATATATTCAGATGCCAGAAATGTACTTTTACAAATAAAGTTGTAATTCAACCTCTTTTAAAAGAGTTATGGGTTATTAAAGTTTCCAAAGAATTTAGCTTTTTTAAAAATGCCAATTTTTATAATTTTTTCACCTTTTAGGCCTTATTTTCTAAAATATTGATTCAAATCGACTTCGGTAAAGTGATTTATATATATTGAGATGCAAGAAATTTACTTTTATAAAAAAGTTGCAATTGAGCCTATTTTGAAAGAGTTATGGGTTATTAAAGTTTCCGAAGAATTTTGCTTTTTTAAAAATGCCAATTTTTATAATTTTTTCACCTTTTAGGCCATATTTTCTAAAATATTTATTCAAATCGACTTCGGTAAAGTGATTTATATATATTGAGATGCAAGAAATTTACTTTTCAAATTAAGTTGCAGTTAAAGTTTCCAAAGAATTTTGCATTTTTAAAAATGCCAATTTTTTATAATTTTTTCATCTCTTTGGCCATATTTTCTAAAATATTGATTCAAATCGACTTCGGTAAAGTGATTTATATATATTCAGATGCCAGAAATGTACTTTTACAAATAAAGTTATAATTCAACCTCTTTTAAAAGAGTTATAGGTTATTAAAGTTTCCAAAGAATTTAGCTTTTTTAAAAATGCCAATTTTTATAATTTTTTCACCTTTTAGGCCTTATTTTCTAAAATATTGATTCAAATCGACTTCGGTAAAGTGATTTATATATATTGAGATGCCAGAAATGTACTTTTACAAATAAAGTTGTAATTCAACCTCTTTTAAAAGAGTTATAGGTTATTAAAGTTTCCAAAGAATTTAGTTTTTTAAAAATGCCAATTTTTATAATTTTTTCACCTTTTAGGCCTTATTTTCTAAAATATTGATTCAAATCGTCTTCGGTAAAGTGATTTATATATATTGAGATGCCAGAAATGTACTTTTACAAATAAAGTTGCAATTGAACCTCTTTTAAAGAGTTATGGGTTATTAAAGTTTCCAAAGAATTTAGCTTTTTTAAAAATGCCAATTTTTATAATTTTTTCACCTTTTAGGCCTTATTTTCTAAAATATTGATTCAAATCGACTTCGGTAAAGTGATTTATATATATTGAGATGCAAGAAATGTACTTTTACAAATAAAGTTGCAATTGAACCTATTTTGAAAGAGTTATGGGTTATTAAAGTTTCCAAAGAATTTTGCTTTTTTAAAAATGCCAATTTTTATAATTTTTTCACCTTTTAGGCCATATTTTCTAAAATATTGATTCAAATCGACTTCGGTAAAGTGATTTATATATATTGAGATGCAAGAAATTTACTTTTCAAATTAAGTTGCAGTTAAACCTTTTTTGAAAGAGTTATGGGTTATTAAAGTTTCCAAAGAATTTTGCTTTTTTAAAAATGCCAATTTTTTTTATTTTTTCACCTTTTAGGCCATATTTTCTAAAATATTGATTCAAATCGACTTCGGTAAAGTGATTTATATATATTCAGATGCCAGAAAAGTACTTTTACAATAAAGTTGCAATTCAACCTCTTTTGAAAGAGTTATAGGTTATTAAAGTTTCCAAAGAATTTAGCTTTTTTAAAAATGCCAATTTTTATAATTTTTTCACCTTTTAGGCCTTATTTTCTAAAATATTGATTCAAATCGACTTCGGTAAAGTGATTTATATATATTGAGATGCCAGAAATGTACTTTTACAAATAAAGTTGCAATTGAACCTATTTTGAAAGAGTTATGGGTTATTAAAGTTTCCAAAGAATTTAGCTTTTTTAAAAATGCCAATTTTTATAATTTTTTCACCTTTTAGGCCATATTTTCTAAAATATTGATTCAAATCGACTTCGGTAAAGTGATTTATATATATTGAGATGCAAGAAATTTACTTTTCAAATTAAAGAATTGCAATTGAACCTCTTTTGAAAAGAGTTTGGGTAATTTTAAAGTTTCCAAAAAGAATTTTGCTTTTTTAAAAATGCCAATTTTTATAATTTTTTCATCTCTTTGGCCATATTTTCTAAAATATTGATTCAAATCGACTTCGGTAAAGTGATTTATATATATTGAGATGCCAGAAATGTACTTTTACAAATAAAGTTGTAATTCAACCTCTTTTAAAAGAGTTATAGGTTATTAAAGTTTCCAAAGAATTTAGCTTTTTTAAAAATGCCAATTTTTATAATTTTTTCACCTTTTAGGCCTTATTTTCTAAAATATTGATTCAAATCGACTTCGGTAAAGTGATTTATATATATTCAGATGCCAGAAATGTACTTTTACAAATAAAGTTGCAATTGAACCTTTTTTGAAAGAGTTATGGGTTATTAAAGTTTCCAAAGAATTTTAGTTTTTTAAAAATGCCAATTTTTATAATTTTTTCACCTTTTAGGCCATATTTTCTAAAATATTGATTCAAATCGACTTCGGTAAAGTGATTTATATATATTGAGATGCCAGAAATGTACTTTTACAAATAAAGTTGCAATTGAACCTTTTTTGAAAGAGTTATGGGTTATTAAAGTTTCCAAAGAATTTAGCTTTTTTAAAAATGCCAATTTTTATAATTTTTTCACCTTTTAGGCCTTATTTTCTAAAATATTGATTCAAATCGACTTCGGTAAAGTGATTTATATATATTGAGATGCCAGAAATGTACTTTTACAAATAAAGTTGCAATTGAACCTCTTTTTGAAAGAGTTATGGGTTATTAAAGTTTCCAAAGAATTTAGTTTTTTAAAAATGCCAATTTTTATAATTTTTTCACCTTTTAGGCCTTATTTTCTAAAATATTGATTCAAATCGACTTCGGTAAAGTGATTTATATATATTGAGATGCAAGAAATTTACTTTTATAAATTAAGTTGCAAATTGAACCTTTTGAAAGAGTTATGGGTTATTAAAGTTTCCAAAGAATTTTGCTTTTTTAAAAATGCCAATTTTTATAATTTTTTCACCTTTTAGGCCATATTTTCTAAAATATTGATTCAAATCGACTTCGGTAAAGTGATTTATATATATTGAGATGCCAGAAATTTACTTTTACAAATTAAGTTGCAATTGAACCTCTTTTGAAAGAGTTATGGGTTATTAAAGTTTCCAAAGAATTTAGCTTTTTAAAAATGCCAATTTTTATAATTTTTTCACCTTTTAGGCCATATTTTCTAAAATATTGATTCAAATCGACTTCGGTAAAGTGATTTATATATATTGAGATGCCAGAAATGTACTTTTACAAATAAAGTTGTAATTCAACCTCTTTTAAAAGAGTTATGGGTTATTAAAGTTTCCAAAGAATTTAGCTTTTTTAAAAATGCCAATTTTTATAATTTTTTCACCTTTTAGGCCTTATTTTCTAAAATATTGATTCAAATCGACTTCGGTAAAGTGATTTATATATATTGAGATGCCAGAAATGTACTTTTACAAATAAAGTTGTAATTGAACCTCTTTTGAAAGAGTTATAGGTTATTAAAGTTTCCAAAGAATTTAGCTTTTTTAAAAATGCCAATTTTTTTAATTTTTTCACCTTTTAGGCCTTATTTTCTAAAATATTGATTCAAATCGACTTCGGTAAAGTGATTTATATATATTGAGATGCCAGAAATGTACTTTTACAAATAAAGTTGCAATTGAACCTATTTTGAAAGAGTTATGGGTTATTAAAGTTTCCAAAGAATTTTGCTTTTTTAAAAATGCCAATTTTTATAATTTTTTCACCTTTTAGGCCATATTTTCTAAAATATTGATTCAAATCGACTTCGGTAAAGTGATTTATATATATTGAGATGCCAGAAATTTACTTTTATAAATTAAGTTGCAATTGAACCTTTTTTGAAAGAGTTATGGGTTATTAAAGTTTCCAAAGAATTTTGCTTTTTTAAAATGCCAATTTTTATAATTTTTTCACCTTTTAGGCCATATTTTCTAAAATATTGATTCAAATCGACTTCGGTAAAGTGATTTATATATATTGAGATGCCAGAAATTTACTTTTCAAAATTAAGTTGCAGTTGAACCTTTTTTGAAAGAGTTATGGGTTATTAAAGTTTCCAAAGAATTTTTTTTTTAATAGCATTTTTTAAAATTACAAAAATTTATTTTTAAACCATTTTATAATTTTTTCACCTTTTAGGCCATATTTTCTAAAATATTGATTCAAATCGACTTCGGTAAAGTGATTTATATATATTGAGATGCCAGAAATTTACTTTTACAAATAAAGTTGCAATTGAACCTATTTTGAAAGAGTTATGGGTTATTAAAGTTTCCAAAGAATTTAGCTTTTTTAAAAATGCCAATTTTTATAATTTTTTCACCTTTTAGGCCATATTTTCTAAAATATTGATTCAAATCGACTTCGGTAAAGTGATTTATATATATTGAGATGCCAGAAATGTACTTTTACAAATAAAGTTGCAATTGAACCTTTTTTGAAAGAGTTATGGGTTATTAAAGTTTCCAAAGAATTTAGCTTTTTTAAAAATGCCAATTTTTATAATTTTTTCACCTTTTAGGCCATATTTTCTAAAATATTGATTCAAATCGACTTCGGTAAAGTGATTTATATATATTGAGATGCAAGAAATGTACTTTTTCAAATTAAGTTGCAATTGAACCTTTTTTGAAAGAGTTATGGGTTATTAAAGTTTCCAAAGAATTTTGCTTTTTTAAAAATGCCAATTTTTATAATTTTTTCACCTTTTAGGCCATATTTTCTAAAATATTGATTCAAATCGACTTCGGTAAAGTGATTTATATATATTGAGATGCCAGAAATGTACTTTTACAAATAAAGTTGCAATTGAACCTATTTTAAAAGAGTTATGGGTTATTAAAGTTTCCAAAGAATTTTGCTTTTTTAAAAATGCCAATTTTTATAATTTTTTCACCTTTTAGGCCTTATTTTCTAAAAATATTGATTCAAATCGACTTCGGTAAAGTGATTTATATATATTGAGATGCCAGAAATGTACTTTTACAAATAAAGTTGTAATTCAACCTCTTTTAAAAGAGTTATAGGTTATTAAAGTTTCCAAAGAATTTAGCTTTTTTAAAAATGCCAATTTTTATAATTTTTTCACCTTTTAGGCCTTATTTTCTAAAATATTGATTCAAATCGACTTCGGTAAAGTGATTTATATATATTGAGATGCCAGAAATGTACTTTTACAAATAAAGTTGCAATTGAACCTTTTTTGAAAGAGTTATGGGTTATTAAAGTTTCCAAAGAATTTTGCTTTTTTAAAAATGCCAATTTTTATAATTTTTTTCACCTTTTAGGCCATATTTTCTAAAATATTGATTCAAATCGACTTCGGTAAAGTGATTTATATATATTGAGATGCCAGAAATGTACTTTTACAAATAAAGTTGCAATTGAACCTTTTTTAAAAGAGTTATGGGTTATTAAAGTTTCCAAAGAATTTAGTTCTTTTTTAAAATGCCAATTTTTATAATTTTTTCACCTTTTAGGCCTTATTTTCTAAAATATTGATTCAAATCGACTTCGGTAAAGTGATTTATATATATTCAGATGCCAGAAATGTACTTTTACAAATAAAGTTGCAGTTGAACCTTTTTTGAAAGAGTTATGGGTTATTAAAGTTTCCAAAGAATTTAGCTTTTTTAAAAATGCCAATTTTTTTAATTTTTTCACCTTTTAGGCCATATTTTCTAAAATATTGATTCAAATCGACTTCGGTAAAGTGATTTATATATATTGAGATGCCAGAAATTTACTTTTACAAATAAAGTTGCAATTGAACCTTTTTTGAAAGAGTTATGGGTTATTAAAGTTTCCAAAGAATTTTGCTTTTTAAAAATGCCAATTTTTATAATTTTTTCACCTTTTAGGCCATATTTTCTAAAATATTGATTCAAATCGACTTCGGTAAAGTGATTTATATATATTCAGATGCCAGAAATGTACTTTTATAAATAAAGTTGTAATTGAACCTCTTTTGAAAGAGTTATGGGTTATTAAAGTTTCCAAAGAATTTTGCTTTTTTAAAAATGCCAATTTTTATAATTTTTTCACCTTTTAGGCCATATTTTCTAAAATATTGATTCAAATCGACTTCGGTAAAGTGATTTATATATATTGAGATGCAAGAAATTTACTTTTTAAATTAAGTTGCAGTTGAACCTTTTTTGAAAGAGTTATGGGTTATTAAAGTTTCCAAAGAATTTTGCTTTTTTAAAAATGCCAATTTTTATAATTTTTTCACCTTTTAGGCCATATTTTCTAAAATATTGATTCAAATCGACTTCGGTAAAGTGATTTATATATATTGAGATGCAAGAAATTTACTTTTCAAATTAAGTTGCAGTTAAAGTTTCCAAAGAATTTTGCATTTTTAAAAATGCCAATTTTTATAATTTTTTTATCTCTTTGGCCATATTTTCTAAAATATTGATTCAAATCGACTTCGGTAAAGTGATTTATATATATTCAGATGCCAGAAATGTACTTTTACAAATAAAGTTGTAATTCAACCTCTTTTAAAAGAGTTATGGGTTATTAAAGTTTCCAAAGAATTTAGCTTTTTTAAAAATGCCAATTTTTATAATTTTTTCACCTTTTAGGCCTTATTTTCTAAAATATTGATTCAAATCGACTTCGGTAAAGTGATTTATATATATTGAGATGCCAGAAATGTACTTTTACAAATAAAGTTGTAATTGAACCTCTTTTAAAAGAGTTATAGGTTATTAAAGTTTCCAAAGAATTTAGCTTTTTTAAAAATGCCAATTTTTATAATTTTTTCACCTTTTAGGCCTTATTTTCTAAAATATTGATTCAAATCGACTTCGGTAAAGTGATTTATATATATTGAGATGCCAGAAATGTACTTTTACAAATAAAGTTGCAATTGAACCTTTTTTGAAAGAGTTATGGGTTATTAAAGTTTCCAAAGAATTTTGCTTTTTTAAAAATGCCAATTTTTATAATTTTTTCACCTTTTAGGCCATATTTTCTAAAATATTGATTCAAATCGACTTCGGTAAAGTGATTTATATATATTGAGATGCCAGAAATGTACTTTTACAAATAAAGTTGCAATTGAACCTTTTTTGAAAGAGTTATGGGTTATTAAAGTTTCCAAAGAATTTAGCTTTTTAAAAATGCCAATTTTTATAATTTTTTCACCTTTTAGGCCATATTTTCTAAAATATTGATTCAAATCGACTTCGGTAAAGTGATTTATATATATTGAGATGCCAGAAATTTACTTTTACAAATTAAGTTGCAATTGAACCTATTTTGAAAGAGTTATGGGTTATTAAAGTTTCCAAAGAATTTTGCTTTTTTAAAAATGCCAATTTTTATAATTTTTTCACCTTTTAGGCCATATTTTCTAAAATATTGATTCAAATCGACTTCGGTAAAGTGATTTATATATATTGAGATGCCAGAAATGTACTTTTACAAATAAAGTTGTAATTCAACCTCTTTTGAAAGAGTTATGGGTTATTAAAGTTTCCAAAGAATTTAGCTTTTTTAAAAATGCCAATTTTTATAATTTTTTCACCTTTTAGGCCTTATTTTCTAAAATATTGATTCAAATCGACTTCGGTAAAGTGATTTATATATATTGAGATGCCAGAAATGTACTTTTACAAATAAAGTTGCAATTGAACCTTTTTGAAAGAGTTATGGGTTATTAAAGTTTCCAAAGAATTTAGCTTTTTAAAAATGCCAATTTTTATAATTTTTTCACCTTTTAGGCCATATTTTCTAAAATATTGATTCAAATCGACTTCGGTAAAGTGATTTATATATATTGAGATGCCAGAAATGTACTTTATAAAATAAAGTTGCAATTGAACCTCTTTTGAAAGAGTTATGGGTTATTAAAGTTTCCAAAGAATTTTGCTTTTTAAAAATGCCAATTTTTATAATTTTTTCACCTTTTAGGCCATATTTTCTAAAATATTGATTCAAATCGACTTCGGTAAAGTGATTTATATATATTGAGATGCCAGAAATTTACTTTTCAAATTAAGTTGCAGTTGAACCTTTTTTGAAAGAGTTATGGGTTATTAAAGTTTCCAAAGAATTTTGCTTTTTTAAAAATGCCAATTTTTATAATTTTTTCACCTTTTAGGCCATATTTTCTAAAATATTGATTCAAATCGACTTCGGTAAAGTGATTTATATATATTGAGATGCCAGAAATGTACTTTTACAAATAAAGTTGCAATTGAACCTTTTTTGAAAGAGTTATGGGTTATTAAAGTTTCCAAAGAATTTAGCTTTTTTAAAAATGCCAATTTTTATAATTTTTTCACCTTTTAGGCCATATTTTCTAAAATATTGATTCAAATCGACTTCGGTAAAGTGATTTATATATATTGAGATGCCAGAAATGTACTTTTCAAATAAAGTTGCAATTGAACCTATTTTGAAAGAGTTATGGGTTATTAAAGTTTCCAAAGAATTTAGCTTTTTTAAAAATGCCAATTTTTTTAATTTTTTCACCTTTTAGGCCTTATTTTCTAAAATATTGATTCAAATCGACTTCGGTAAAGTGATTTATATATATTCAGATGCCAGAAATGTACTTTTACAAATAAAGTTGCAATTGAACCTTTTTTGAAAGAGTTATGGGTTATTAAAGTTTCCAAAGAATTTAGCTTTTTTAAAAATGCCAATTTTTATAATTTTTTCACCTTTTAGGCCATATTTTCTAAAATATTGATTCAAATCGACTTCGGTAAAGTGATTTATATATATTGAGATGCCAGAAATGTACTTTTACAAATAAAGTTGCAATTGAACCTTTTTTGAAAGAGTTATGGGTTATTAAAGTTTCCAAAGAATTTTGCTTTTTAAAAAATGCCAATTTTTATAATTTTTTCACCTTTTTAGGCCATATTTTCTAAAATATTGATTCAAATCGACTTCGGTAAAGTGATTTATATATATTGAGATGCCAGAAATGTACTTTTCAAATAAAGTTGCAATTGAACCTTTTTTGAAAGAGTTATGGGTTATTAAAGTTTCCAAAGAATTTTGCTTTTTTAAAAATGCCAATTTTTTTAATTTTTTCACCTTTTTGGCCATATTTTCTAAAATATTGATTCAAATCGACTTCGGTAAAGTGATTTATATATATTGAGATGCCAGAAATGTACTTTTACAAATAAAGTTGCAATTGAACCTATTTTGAAAGAGTTATGGGTTATTAAAGTTTCCAAAGAATTTTGCTTTTTTAAAAATGCCAATTTTTATAATTTTTTCACCTTTTAGGCCATATTTTCTAAAATATTGATTCAAATCGACTTCGGTAAAGTGATTTATATATATTGAGATGCCAGAAATTTACTTTTCAAATTAAGTTGCAGTTGAACCTTTTTTGAAAGAGTTATGGGTTATTAAAGTTTCCAAAGAATTTTGCTTTTTTAAAAATGCCAATTTTTTAATTTTTCACCTTTTGGCCATATTTTCTAAAATATTGATTCAAATCGACTTCGGTAAAGTGATTTATATATATTCAGATGCCAGAAATGTACTTTTATAAAAAAGTTGCAATTGAACCTATTTTGAAAGAGTTATGGGTTATTAAAGTTTCCAAAGAATTTAGCTTTTTTAAAAATGCCAATTTTTATAATTTTTTCACCTTTTAGGCCATATTTTCTAAAATATTGATTCAAATCGACTTCGGTAAAGTGATTTATATATATTCAGATGCCAGAAATGTACTTTTACAAATAAAGTTGCAATTGAACCTCTTTTGAAAGAGTTATGGGTTATTAAAGTTTCCAAAGAATTTAGCTTTTTTAAAAATGCCAATTTTTATAATTTTTTTCACCTTTTAGGCCTTATTTTCTAAAATATTGATTCAAATCGACTTCGGTAAAGTGATTTATATATATTGAGATGCCAGAAATGTACTTTTACAAATAAAGTTGCAATTGAACCTTTTTTGAAAGAGTTATGGGTTATTAAAGTTTCCAAAGAATTTAGCTTTTTTAAAAATGCCAATTTTTATAATTTTTTCACCTTTTAGGCCTTATTTTCTAAAATATTGATTCAAATCGACTTCGGTAAAGTGATTTATATATATTGAGATGCCAGAAATGTACTTTTACAAATAAAGTTGCAATTGAACCTTTTTTGAAAGAGTTATGGGTTATTAAAGTTTCCAAAGAATTTTGCTTTTTTAAAAATGCCAATTTTTTTCATTTTTTCACCTTTTTGGCCATATTTTCTAAAATATTGATTCAAATCGACTTCGGTAAAGTGATTTATATATATTGAGATGCAAGAAATTTACTTTTCAAATTAAGTTGCAGTTGAACCTTTTTTGAAAGAGTTATGGGTTATTAAAGTTTCCAAAGAATTTTGCTTTTTTAAAAATGCCAATTTTTATAATTTTTTCACCTTTTAGGCCATATTTTCTAAAATATTGATTCAAATCGACTTCGGTAAAGTGATTTATATATATTGAGATGCCAGAAATTTACTTTTCAAATTAAGTTGCAGTTAATATTAAAGTTTCCAAAGAATTTTGCTTTTTTAAAAATGCCAATTTTTTTAATTTTTTCACCTCTTTGGCCATATTTTCTAAAATATTGATTCAAATCGACTTCGGTAAAGTGATTTATATATATTCAGATGCCAGAAATGTACTTTTACAAATAAAGTTGCAATTGAACCTCTTTTAAAAGAGTTATGGGTTATTAAAGTTTCCAAAGAATTTAGCTTTTTTAAAAATGCCAATTTTTATAATTTTTTCACCTTTTAGGCCTTATTTTCTAAAATATTGATTCAAATCGACTTCGGTAAAGTGATTTATATATATTGAGATGCCAGAAATGTACTTTTACAAATAAAGTTGTAATTCAACCTCTTTTAAAAGAGTTATAGGTTATTAAAGTTTCCAAAGAATTTAGCTTTTTTAAAAATGCCAATTTTTATAATTTTTTCACCTTTTAGGCCTTATTTTCTAAAATATTGATTCAAATCGACTTCGGTAAAGTGATTTATATATATTGAGATGCCAGAAATGTACTTTTACAAATAAAGTTGCAATTGAACCTTTTTTGAAAGAGTTATGGGTTATTAAAGTTTCCAAAGAATTTTGCTTTTTTAAAAATGCCAATTTTTTAATTTTTCACCTTTTTGGCCATATTTTCTAAAATATTGATTCAAATCGACTTCGGTAAAGTGATTTATATATATTGAGATGCAAGAAATGTACTTTTTAAATTAAGTTGCAGTTGAACCTTTTTTGAAAGAGTTATGGGTTATTAAAGTTTCCAAAGAATTTTGCTTTTTAAAAATGCCAATTTTTATAATTTTTCACCTTTTAGGCCATATTTTCTAAAATATTGATTCAAATCGACTTCGGTAAAGTGATTTATATATATTGAGATGCCAGAAATGTACTTTTCAAATTAAGTTGCAGTTAAACCTTTTTTGAAAGAGTTATGGGTTATTAAAGTTTCCAAAGAATTTTGCTTTTTTAAAAATGCCAATTTTTTTAATTTTTTCACCTTTTGGCCATATTTTCTAAAATATTGATTCAAATCGACTTCGGTAAAGTGATTTATATATATTCAGATGCCAGAAATGTACTTTTACAAATAAAGTTGTAATTCAACCTTTTTTTAAAAGAGTTATAGTATTCTTTTTATATATATTAATCAAAATATAATTAAACCTTTTTGAAAGAGTTATAGGTTATTAAAGTTTCCAAAGAATTTAGCTTTTTAAAAATGCCAATTTTTATAATTTTTTCACCTTTTAGGCCATATTTTCTAAAATATTGATTCAAATCGACTTCGGTAAAGTGATTTATATATATTGAGATGCCAGAAATGTACTTTTACAAATAAAGTTGCAATTGAACCTTTTTTGAAAGAGTTATGGGTTATTAAAGTTTCCAAAGAATTTTGCTTTTTAAAAATGCCAATTTTTTTAATTTTTTCACCTTTTTAGGCCATATTTTCTAAAATATTGATTCAAATCGACTTCGGTAAAGTGATTTATATATATTGAGATGCCAGAAATGTACTTTTACAAATAAAGTTGCAATTGAACCTTTTTGAAAGAGTTATGGGTTATTAAAGTTTCCAAAGAATTTTTGCTTTTTTAAAAATGCCAATTTTTTTAATTTTTTCACCTTTTTGGCCATATTTTCTAAAATATTGATTCAAATCGACTTCGGTAAAGTGATTTATATATATTGAGATGCCAGAAATGTACTTTTATAAATTAAGTTGCAATTGAACCTATTTTGAAAGAGTTATGGGTTATTAAAGTTTCCAAAGAATTTTGCTTTTTTAAAAATGCCAATTTTTTTAATTTTTTCACCTTTTAGGCCATATTTTCTAAAATATTGATTCAAATCGACTTCGGTAAAGTGATTTATATATATTGAGATGCCAGAAATTTACTTTTTAAATTAAAATTGCAATTGAACCTTTTTTGAAAGAGTTATGGGTTATTAAAGTTTCCAAAGAATTTTGCTTTTTAAAAATGCCAATTTTTATAATTTTTTCACCTTTTTAGGCCATATTTTCTAAAATATTGATTCAAATCGACTTCGGTAAAGTGATTTATATATATTGAGATGCCAGAAATGTACTTTTACAAATAAAGTTGCAATTGAACCTTTTTGAAAGAGTTATGGGTTATTAAAGTTTCCAAAGAATTTTGCTTTTTTAAAAATGCCAATTTTTTTAATTTTTTCACCTTTTAGGCCTTATTTTCTAAAATATTGATTCAAATCGACTTCGGTAAAGTGATTTATATATATTGAGATGCCAGAAATGTACTTTTACAAATAAAGTTGCAATTGAACCTTTTTTGAAAGAGTTATGGGTTATTAAAGTTTCCAAAGAATTTAGCTTTTTAAAAATGCCAATTTTTATAATTTTTTCACCTTTTAGGCCTTATTTTCTAAAATATTGATTCAAATCGACTTCGGTAAAGTGATTTATATATATTGAGATGCCAGAAATGTACTTTTACAAATAAAGTTGCAATTGAACCTTTTTTTGAAAGAGTTATGGGTTATTAAAGTTTCCAAAGAATTTTGCTTTTTTAAAAATGCCAATTTTTTTAATTTTTTCACCTTTTTGGCCATATTTTCTAAAATATTGATTCAAATCGACTTCGGTAAAGTGATTTATATATATTGAGATGCCAGAAATGTACTTTTACAAATAAAGTTGCAATTGAACCTATTTTGAAAGAGTTATGGGTTATTAAAGTTTCCAAAGAATTTTGCTTTTTTAAAAATGCCAATTTTTTTAATTTTTTCACCTTTTAGGCCATATTTTCTAAAATATTGATTCAAATCGACTTCGGTAAAGTGATTTATATATATTGAGATGCAAGAAATTTACTTTTCAAATTAAGTTGCAGTTGAACCTTTTTTGAAAGAGTTATGGGTTATTAAAGTTTCCAAAGAATTTTGCTTTTTTAAAAATGCCAATTTTTATAATTTTTTCACCTTTTAGGCCATATTTTCTAAAATATTGATTCAAATCGACTTCGGTAAAGTGATTTATATATATTGAGATGCCAGAAATGTACTTTTACAAATTAAGTTGCAATTGAACCTTTTTTGAAAGAGTTATGGGTTATTAAAGTTTCCAAAGAATTTTGCTTTTTAAAAATGCCAATTTTTATAATTTTTTCACCTCTTTAGGCCATATTTTCTAAAATATTGATTCAAATCGACTTCGGTAAAGTGATTTATATATATTCAGATGCCAGAAATGTACTTTTAAAATAAAGTTGCAATTGAACCTATTTTGAAAGAGTTATGGGTTATTAAAGTTTCCAAAGAATTTAGCTTTTTTAAAAATGCCAATTTTTATAATTTTTTCACCTTTTAGGCCATATTTTCTAAAATATTGATTCAAATCGACTTCGGTAAAGTGATTTATATATATTCAGATGCCAGAAATGTACTTTTTACAAATAAAGTTGTAATTCAACCTCTTTTAAAAGAGTTATGGGTTATTAAAGTTTCCAAAGAATTTAGCTTTTTTAAAAATGCCAATTTTTATAATTTTTTCACCTTTTAGGCCTTATTTTCTAAAATATTGATTCAAATCGACTTCGGTAAAGTGATTTATATATATTGAGATGCCAGAAATGTACTTTTACAAATAAAGTTGCAATTGAACCTTTTTTGAAAGAGTTATGGGTTATTTAAGTTTCCAAAGAATTTTTCTTTATTAAAAATGCCAATTTTTTAATTTTTTCACCTTTTTGGCCATATTTTCTAAAATATTGATTCAAATCGACTTCGGTAAAGTGATTTATATATATTGAGATGCCAGAAATTTACTTTTATAAAAAAGTTGCAGTTGAACCTTTTTTGAAAGAGTTATGGGTTATTAAAGTTTCCAAAGAATTTTGCTTTTTTAAAATGCCAATTTTTATAATTTTTTCACCTTTTAGGCCATATTTTCTAAAATATTGATTCAAATCGACTTCGGTAAAGTGATTTATATATATTGAGATGCCAGAAATTTACTTTTTAAATTAAGTTGCAGTATTGAACCTTTTTTGAAAGAGTTATGGGTTATTAAAGTTTCCAAAGAATTTTGCTTTTTTAAAAATGCCAATTTTTATAATTTTTTCACCTTTTTGGCCATATTTTCTAAAATATTGATTCAAATCGACTTCGGTAAAGTGATTTATATATATTCAGATGCCAGAAATGTACTTTTACAAATAAAGTTGCAATTGAACCTCTTTTAAAAGAGTTATGGGTTATTAAAGTTTCCAAAGAATTTAGCTTTTTTAAAAATGCCAATTTTTATAATTTTTTTCACCTTTTAGGCCATATTTTCTAAAATATTGATTCAAATCGACTTCGGTAAAGTGATTTATATATATTGAGATGCCAGAAATGTACTTTTACAAATAAAGTTGCAATTGAACCTCTTTTGAAAGAGTTATGGGTTATTAAAGTTTCCAAAGAATTTAGTTTTTTAAAAATGCCAATTTTTATAATTTTTTCACCTTTTAGGCCTTATTTTCTAAAATATTGATTCAAATCGACTTCGGTAAAGTGATTTATATATATTCAGATGCCAGAAATGTACTTTTACAAATAAAGTTGCAATTGAACCTATTTTGAAAGAGTTATGGGTTATTAAAGTTTCCAAAGAATTTAGCTTTTTAAAAATGCCAATTTTTATAATTTTTTCACCTTTTTGGCCATATTTTCTAAAATATTGATTCAAATCGACTTCGGTAAAGTGATTTATATATATTGAGATGCCAGAAATGTACTTTTACAAATAAAGTTGCAATTGAACCTTTTTTGAAAGAGTTATGGGTTATTAAAGTTTCCAAAGAATTTTGCTTTTTTAAAAATGCCAATTTTTTTAATTTTTTCACCTTTTTAGGCCATATTTTCTAAAATATTGATTCAAATCGACTTCGGTAAAGTGATTTATATATATTGAGATGCCAGAAATTTACTTTTTAAATTAAGTTGCAATTAAACCTTTTTTGAAAGAGTTATGGGTTATTAAAGTTTCCAAAGAATTTTGCTTTTTTAAAAATGCCAATTTTTATAATTTTTTCCACCTTTTAGGCCATATTTTCTAAAATATTGATTCAAATCGACTTCGGTAAAGTGATTTATATATATTGAGATGCCAGAAATGTTTACAAATAAAATTGTAATTTAACCTATTTTAAAAGAGTTAAGGGTTATTAAAGTTTCCAAAGAATTTTGCTTTTTTAAAAATGCCAATTTTTTTAATTTTTTTACCTTTTAGGCCATATTTTCTAAAATATTGATTCAAATCGACTTCGGTAAAGTGATTTATATATATTCAGATGCCAGAAATGTACTTTTACAAATAAAGTTGCAATTCAACCTCTTTTAAAAGAGTTATGGGTTATTAAAGTTTCCAAAGAATTTAGCTTTTTTAAAAATGCCAATTTTTATAATTTTTTCACCTTTTAGGCCTTATTTTCTAAAATATTGATTCAAATCGACTTCGGTAAAGTGATTTATATATATTGAGATGCCAGAAATGTACTTTTCAAATTAAGTTGCAATTGAACCTTTTTTGAAAGAGTTATGGGTTATTAAAGTTTCCAAAGAATTTTGCTTTTTTAAAAATGCCAATTTTTATAATTTTTTCACCTTTTAGGCCATATTTTCTAAAATATTGATTCAAATCGACTTCGGTAAAGTGATTTATATATATTGAGATGCCAGAAATTTACTTTTCAAATTAAGTTGCAGTTGAACCTTTTTTTGAAAGAGTTATGGGTTATTAAAGTTTCCAAAGAATTTTGCTTTTTTAAAAATGCCAATTTTTATAATTTTTTTCACCTCTTTGGCCATATTTTCTAAAATATTGATTCAAATCGACTTCGGTAAAGTGATTTATATATATTCAGATGCCAGAAATGTACTTTTACAAATAAAGTTGTAATTGAACCTTTTTTGAAAGAGTTATGGGTTATTAAAGTTTCCAAAGAATTTAGTTTTTTAAAAATGCCAATTTTTATAATTTTTTCACCTTTTAGGCCTTATTTTCTAAAATATTGATTCAAATCGACTTCGGTAAAGTGATTTATATATATTGAGATGCCAGAAATTTACTTTTCAAATTAAGTTGCAGTTGAACCTTTTTTGAAAGAGTTATGGGTTATTAAAGTTTCCAAAGAATTTTGCTTTTTAAAAATGCCAATTTTTATAATTTTTTCACCTCTTTGGCCATATTTTCTAAAATATTGATTCAAATCGACTTCGGTAAAGTGATTTATATATATTCAGATGCCAGAAATGTACTTTTACAAATAAAGTTGCAATTGAACCTCTTTTAAAAGAGTTATGGGTTATTAAAGTTTCCAAAGAATTTAGCTTTTTTAAAAATGCCAATTTTTATAATTTTTTCACCTTTTAGGCCTTATTTTCTAAAATATTGATTCAAATCGACTTCGGTAAAGTGATTTATATATATTGAGATGCCAGAAATGTACTTTTACAAATAAAGTTGTAATTCAACCTCTTTTAAAAGAGTTATAGGTTATTAAAGTTTCCAAAGAATTTAGCTTTTTAAAAATGCCAATTTTTATAATTTTTTCACCTTTTAGGCCTTATTTTCTAAAATATTGATTCAAATCGACTTCGGTAAAGTGATTTATATATATTGAGATGCCAGAAATGTACTTTTACAAATAAAGTTGCAATTGAACCTTTTTTGAAAGAGTTATGGGTTATTAAAGTTTCCAAAGAATTTTGCTTTTTTAAAAATGCCAATTTTTTTAATTTTTTCACCTTTTAGGCCATATTTTCTAAAATATTGATTCAAATCGACTTCGGTAAAGTGATTTATATATATTGAGATGCCAGAAATTTACTTTTTAAATTAAAGTTGCAGTTGAACCTTTTTTGAAAGAGTTATGGGTTATTAAAGTTTCCAAAGAATTTTGCTTTTTTAAAAATGCCAATTTTTATAATTTTTTCACCTTTTAGGCCATATTTTCTAAAATATTGATTCAAATCGACTTCGGTAAAGTGATTTATATATATTGAGATGCCAGAAATTTACTTTTCAAATTAAGTTGCAGTTGAATATTAAAGTTTCCAAAGAATTTTGCTTTTTTAAAAATGCCAATTTTTTTAATTTTTTCACCTTTTAGGCCATATTTTCTAAAATATTGATTCAAATCGACTTCGGTAAAGTGATTTATATATATTCAGATGCCAGAAATGTACTTTTACAAATAAAGTTGTAATTCAACCTCTTTTAAAAGAGTTATAGGTTATTAAAGTTTCCAAAGAATTTAGCTTTTTAAAAATGCCAATTTTTATAATTTTTTCACCTTTTAGGCCTTATTTTCTAAAATATTGATTCAAATCGACTTCGGTAAAGTGATTTATATATATTGAGATGCCAGAAATGTACTTTTACAAATAAAGTTGCAATTGAACCTATTTTGAAAGAGTTATGGGTTATTAAAGTTTCCAAAGAATTTAGCTTTTTAAAAATGCCAATTTTTATAATTTTTTCACCTTTTAGGCCTTATTTTCTAAAATATTGATTCAAATCGACTTCGGTAAAGTGATTTATATATATTGAGATGCAAGAAATTTACTTTTACAAATTAAGTTGCAGTTGAACCTTTTTTGAAAGAGTTATGGGTTATTAAAGTTTCCAAAGAATTTTGCTTTTTAAAAATGCCAATTTTTTAATTTTTCACCTTTTAGGCCATATTTTCTAAAATATTGATTCAAATCGACTTCGGTAAAGTGATTTATATATATTGAGATGCCAGAAATTTACTTTTCAAATTAAGTTGCAGTTAAACCTTTTTTGAAAGAGTTATGGGTTATTAAAGTTTCCAAAGAATTTTGCTTTTTTAAAAATGCCAATTTTTATAATTTTTCCACCTTTTAGGCCATATTTTCTAAAATATTGATTCAAATCGACTTCGGTAAAGTGATTTATATATATTGAGATGCAAGAAATTTACTTTTCAAATTAAGTTGCAGTTAAAGCTTTTTTGAAAGAGTTTTGGGTTTTTAAAATTTCCAAAAATTTCTTTTTTAAAATAATTTTTTTTTCATCCTTTTAGGCCATATTTTCTAAAATATTGATTCAAATCGACTTCGGTAAAGTGATTTATATATATTCGAGATGCCAGAAATGTACTTTTTACAAATAAAGTTGCAATTCAACCTCTTTTAAAGAGTTATGGGTTATTAAAGTTTCCAAAGAATTTAGCTTTTTTAAAAATGCCAATTTTTATAATTTTTCTACCTTTTCTTTTAGGCCTTATTTTCTAAAATATTGATTCAAATCGACTTCGGTAAAGTGATTTATATATATTGAGATGCCAGAAATGTACTTTTACAAATAAAGTTGTAATTCAACCTCTTTTTAAAGAGTTATGGGTTATTAAAGTTTCCAAAGAATTTAGCTTTTTTAAAAATGCCAATTTTTATAATTTTTTCACCTTTTAGGCCTTATTTTCTAAAATATTGATTCAAATCGACTTCGGTAAAGTGATTTATATATATTGAGATGCAAGAAATTTACTTTTACAAATGAAGTTGCAGTTGAACCTTTTTTGAAAGAGTTATGGGTTATTAAAGTTTCCAAAGAATTTTGCTTTTTTAAAAATGCCAATTTTTTTAATTTTTTCACCTTTTAGGCCATATTTTCTAAAATATTGATTCAAATCGACTTCGGTAAAGTGATTTATATATATTGAGATGCAAGAAATTTACTTTTTAAATTAAGTTGCAGTTAAACCTATTTTGAAAGAGTTATGGGTTATTAAAGTTTCCAAAGAATTTTGCTTTTTTAAAAATGCCAATTTTTATAATTTTTTCACCTTTTAGGCCATATTTTCTAAAATATTGATTCAAATCGACTTCGGTAAAGTGATTTATATATATTGAGATGCAAGAAATTTACTTTTTAAATTAAGTTGCAGTTAAACCTTTTTAAAGAGTTATGGGTTATTAAAGTTTCCAAAGAATTTTGCTTTTTAAAAATGCCAATTTTTATAATTTTTTCACCTTTTTGGCCATATTTTCTAAAATATTGATTCAAATCGACTTCGGTAAAGTGATTTATATATATTGAGATGCAAGAAATGAACTTTTAAAAGTTTAATTCAACCTTAAATAAAGTTTCCAAAAAATTTTGCTTTTTTAAAAATGCCAATTTTTTTAATTTTTTTATCTCTTTGGCCATATTTTCTAAAATATTGATTCAAATCGACTTCGGTAAAGTGATTTATATATATTCAGATGCCAGAAATGTACTTTTACAAATAAAGTTGTAATTCAACCTCTTTTAAAAGAGTTATAGGTTATTAAAGTTTCCAAAGAATTTAGCTTTTTAAAAATGCCAATTTTTATAATTTTTTCACCTTTTAGGCCTTATTTTCTAAAATATTGATTCAAATCGACTTCGGTAAAGTGATTTATATATATTGAGATGCCAGAAATGTACTTTTACAAATAAAGTTGCAATTGAACCTTTTTTGAAAGAGTTATGGGTTATTAAAGTTTCCAAAGAATTTTGCTTTTTAAAAATGCCAATTTTTTAATTTTTTCACCTTTTAGGCCATATTTTCTAAAATATTGATTCAAATCGACTTCGGTAAAGTGATTTATATATATTCAGATGCCAGAAATTTACTTTTACAAATTAAGTTGCAGTTGAACCTTTTTTGAAAGAGTTATGGGTTATTAAAGTTTCCAAAGAATTTTGCTTTTTTAAAAATGCCAATTTTTATAATTTTTTCACCTTTTAGGCCATATTTTCTAAAATATTGATTCAAATCGACTTCGGTAAAGTGATTTATATATATTGAGATGCAAGAAATTTACTTTTCAAATTAAAGTTGCAATTGACACCTTTTTTTAAAGAGTTATGGGTTATTAAAGTTTCCAAAGAATTTTAAGCTTTTTCTTTTAAAAATGCCAATTTTTTTAATTTTTTACCCTTTTTTAGGCCATATTTTCTAAAATATTGATTCAAATCGACTTCGGTAAAGTGATTTATATATATTGAGATGCAAGAAATTTACTTTTAAAATTAAGTTGCAGTTAAACCTTTTTTGAAAGAGTTATGGGTTATTAAAGTTTCCAAAGAATTTTGCTTTTTTAAAAATGCCAATTTTTAGTAATTTTTTCACCTTTTAGGCCTTATTTTCTAAAATATTGATTCAAATCGACTTCGGTAAAGTGATTTATATATATTGAGATGCAAGAAATTTACTTTTCAAATTAAGTTGCAGTTAAACCTTTTTGAAAGAGTTATGGGTTATTAAAGTTTCCAAAGAATTTTGCTTTTTTAAAAATGCCAATTTTTTAATTTTTTCACCTTTTAGGCCATATTTTCTAAAATATTGATTCAAATCGACTTCGGTAAAGTGATTTATATATATTGAGATGCCAGAAATTTACTTTTACAAATTAAGTTGCAGTTAAACCTTTTTTGAAAGAGTTATGGGTTATTAAAGTTTCCAAAGAATTTTGCTTTTTTAAAAATGCCAATTTTTTTAATTTTTTCACCTTTTAGGCCATATTTTCTAAAATATTGATTCAAATCGACTTCGGTAAAGTGATTTATATATATTCAGATGCCAGAAATGTACTTTTACAAATAAAGTTGCAATTCAACCTTTTTTGAAAGAGTTATAGGTTATTAAAGTTTCCAAAGAATTTAGCTTTTTTAAAAATGCCAATTTTTATAATTTTTTCACCTTTTAGGCCTTATTTTCTAAAATATTGATTCAAATCGACTTCGGTAAAGTGATTTATATATATTGAGATGCCAGAAATGTACTTTTACAAATAAAGTTGTAATTCAACCTCTTTTGAAAGAGTTATGGGTTATTAAAGTTTCCAAAGAATTTAGCTTTTTTAAAAATGCCAATTTTTATAATTTTTTCACCTTTTAGGCCTTATTTTCTAAAATATTGATTCAAATCGACTTCGGTAAAGTGATTTATATATATTGAGATGCAAGAAATTTACTTTTCAAATGAAGTTGCAGTTGAACCTTTTTTGAAAGAGTTATGGGTTATTTAAGTTTCCAAAGAATTTTGCTTTTTTAAAAATGCCAATTTTTTTATTTTTTTCACCTTTTAGGCCATATTTTCTAAAATATTGATTCAAATCGACTTCGGTAAAGTGATTTATATATATTGAGATGCAAGAAATTTACTTTTCAAATTAAGTTGCAGTTAAACCTTTTTTGAAAGAGTTATGGGTTATTAAAGTTTCCAAAGAATTTTGCTTTTTTAAAAATGCCAATTTTTATAATTTTTCCACCTTTTAGGCCATATTTTCTAAAATATTGATTCAAATCGACTTCGGTAAAGTGATTTATATATATTGAGATGCAAGAAATTTACTTTTCAAATTAAGTTGCAGTTGAACCTTTTGAAAGGTTTGGGTTATAAAGTTTCCAAAGAATTTTGCTTTTTTAAAAATGCCAATTTTTTTAATTTTTTCACCTTTTTGGCCATATTTTCTAAAATATTGATTCAAATCGACTTCGGTAAAGTGATTTATATATATTCAGATGCCAGAAATGTACTTTTACAAATAAAGTTGTAATTGAACCTCTTTTAAAAGAGTTATAGGTTATTAAAGTTTCCAAAGAATTTAGTTTTTTAAAAATGCCAATTTTTATAATTTTTTCACCTTTTAGGCCTTATTTTCTAAAATATTTATTCAAATCGACTTCGGTAAAGTGATTTATATATATTGAGATGCAAGAAATTTACTTTTCAAATTAAGTTGCAGTTAAACCTTTTTTGAAAGAGTTATGGGTTATTAAAGTTTCCAAAGAATTTTGCTTTTTTAAAAATGCCAATTTTAATAATTTTTCCACCTTTTAGGCCATATTTTCTAAAATATTGATTCAAATCGACTTCGGTAAAGTGATTTATATATATTGAGATGCAAAATTACTTTTAAATTTACTTTTCAAATTTAAGTTGATGGGTTATTAAAGTTTCCAAAGAATTTTGCATTTTTAAAAATGCCAATTTTTATAATTTTTTCATCTCTTTGGCCATATTTTCTAAAATATTGATTCAAATCGACTTCGGTAAAGTGATTTATATATATTCAGATGCCAGAAATGTACTTTTACAAATAAAGTTATAATTCAACCTCTTTTAAAAGAGTTATAGGTTATTAAAGTTTCCAAAGAATTTAGCTTTTTTAAAAATGCCAATTTTTATAATTTTTTCACCTTTTTAGGCCTTATTTTCTAAAATATTGATTCAAATCGACTTCGGTAAAGTGATTTATATATATTGAGATGCCAGAAATGTACTTTTACAAATAAAGTTGTAATTCAACCTCTTTTAAAAGAGTTATAGGTTATTAAAGTTTCCAAAGAATTTAGTTTTTTAAAAAATGCCAATTTTTATAATTTTTTCACCTTTTAGGCCTTATTTTCTAAAATATTGATTCAAATCGTCTTCGGTAAAGTGATTTATATATATTGAGATGCCAGAAATGTACTTTTACAAATAAAGTTGCAATTGAACCTTTTTTGAAAGAGTTATGGGTTATTTAAGTTTCCAAAGAATTTTTCTTTATTAAAAATGCCAATTTTTTTCATTTTTCACCTTTTAGGCCATATTTTCTAAAATATTGATTCAAATCGACTTCGGTAAAGTGATTTATATATATTGAGATGCAAAAATTTACTTTTTAAATTAAGTTGCAGTTAAACCTTTTTTGAAAGAGTTATGGGTTATTAAAGTTTCCAAAGAATTTTGCTTTTTTAAAAATGCCAATTTTTATAATTTTTCCACCTTTTAGGCCATATTTCTAAAATATTGATTCAAATCGACTTCGGTAAAGTGATTTATATATATTGAGATGCAAGAAATTTACTTTTCAAATTAAGTTGCAGTTAAAGTTTCCAAAGAATTTTGCATTTTTAAAAATGCCAATTTTTTTAATTTTTTCATCTCTTTGGCCATATTTTCTAAAATATTGATTCAAATCGACTTCGGTAAAGTGATTTATATATATTCAGATGCCAGAAATGTACTTTTACAAATAAAGTTGTAATTCAACCTCTTTTAAAAGAGTTATAGGTTATTAAAGTTTCCAAAGAACTTAGTTTTTTAAAAATGCCAATTTTTATAATTTTTTCACCTTTTAGGCCTTATTTTCTAAAATATTTATTCAAATCGACTTCGGAAAAGTGATTTATATATATTGAGATGCAAGAAATTTACTTTTCAAATTAAGTTGCAGTTAAACCTTTTTTGAAAGAGTTATGGGTTATTAAAGTTTCCAAAGAATTTTGCTTTTTTAAAAATGCCAATTTAGTAATTTTTCCACCTTTTAGGCCATATTTTCTAAAATATTGATTCAAATCGACTTCGGTAAAGTGATTTATATATATTGAGATGCAAGAAATTTACTTTTCAAATTAAAATTGCAAGAGTTATTATTAAAGTTTCCAAAGAATTTTGCATTTTTAAAAATGCCAATTTTTATAATTTTTTCATCTCTTTGGCCATATTTTCTAAAATATTGATTCAAATCGACTTCGGTAAAGTGATTTATATATATTCAGATGCCAGAAATGTACTTTTACAAATAAAGTTATAATTCAACCTCTTTTAAAAGAGTTATAGGTTATTAAAGTTTCCAAAGAATTTAGCTTTTTTAAAAATGCCAATTTTTATAATTTTTTCACCTTTTAGGCCTTATTTTCTAAAATATTGATTCAAATCGACTTCGGTAAAGTGATTTATATATATTGAGATGCCAGAAATGTACTTTTACAAATAAAGTTGTAATTCAACCTCTTTTAAAAGAGTTATAGGTTATTAAAGTTTCCAAAGAATTTAGTTTTTTAAAAATGCCAATTTTTATAATTTTTTCACCTTTTAGGCCTTATTTTCTAAAATATTGATTCAAATCGACTTCGGTAAAGTGATTTATATATATTGAGATGCAAGAAATTTACTTTTATAAAAAAGTTGCAATTGAACCTATTTTGAAAGAGTTATGGGTTATTAAAGTTTCCAAAGAATTTTGCTTTTTTAAAAATGCCAATTTTTATAATTTTTTCACCTTTTAGGCCTTATTTTCTAAAATATTTATTCAAATCGACTTCGGTAAAGTGATTTATATATATTAAGATGCAAGAAATTTACTTTTCAAATTAAGTTGCAGTTAAACCTTTTTTGAAAGAGTTATGGGTTATTAAAGTTTCCAAAGAATTTTGCTTTTTTAAAAATGCCAATTTTAATAATTTTTTCACCTTTTAGGCCATATTTTCTAAAATATTGATTCAAATCGACTTCGGTAAAGTGATTTATATATATTGAGATGCAAGAAATTTACTTTTCAAATTAAGTTGCAGTTAAAGTTTCAAAAGAATTTTGCATTTTTAAAAATGCCATTTTTTTTAATTTTTTCATCTTTTTGGCCATATTTTCTAAAATATTGATTCAAATCGACTTCGGTAAAGTGATTTATATATATTGAGATGCCAGAAATGTACTTTTACAAATAAAGTTATAATTCAACCTCTTTTAAAAGAGTTATAGGTTATTAAAGTTTCCAAAGAATTTAGCTTTTTTAAAAATGCCAATTTTTATAATTTTTTCACCTTTTAGGCCTTATTTTCTAAAATATTGATTCAAATCGACTTCGGTAAAGTGATTTATATATATTGAGATGCCAGAAATGTACTTTTACAAATAAAGTTGTAATTCAACCTCTTTTAAAAGAGTTATAGGTTATTAAAGTTTCCAAAGAATTTAGTTTTTTAAAAATGCCAATTTTTATAATTTTTTCACCTTTTAGGCCTTATTTTCTAAAATATTGATTCAAATCGTCTTCGGTAAAGTGATTTATATATATTGAGATGCCAGAAATGTACTTTTACAAATAAAGTTGCAATTGAATCTTTTTTGAAAGAGTTATGGGTTATTTAAGTTTCCAAAGAATTTGTCTTTATTAAAAATGCCAATTTTTTTCATTTTTCACCCTTTTGCACATACTTTCTAAAATATTGATTCAAATCGAATTCGGTAAAGTGATTTATATATATTGAGATGCAAGAAATTTACTTATATAAAAAAGTTGCAATTGAACCTATTTTGAAAGAGTTATGGGTTATTAAAGTTTCCGAAGAATTTTGCTTTTTTAAAAATGCCAATTTTTATAATTTTTTCACCTTTTAGGCCATATTTTCTAAAAATATTGATTCAAATCGACTTCGGTAAAGTGATTTATATATATTGAGATGCAAGAAAATTACTTTTTAAATTAAGTTGCAGTTAAACCTTTTTTGAAAGAGTTATGGGTTATTAAAGTTTCCAAAGAATTTTGCTTTTTTAAAAATGCCAATTTTAATAATTTTTCCACCTTTTAGGCCATATTTTCTAAAATATTGATTCAAATCGACTTCGGTAAAGTGATTTATATATATTGAGATGCAAGAAATTTACTTTTCAAATTAAGTTGCAGTTAAAGTTTCCAAAGAATTTTGCATTTTTAAAAATGCCAATTTTTTTAATTTTTTTATCTCTTTGGCCATATTTTCTAAAATATTGATTCAAATCGACTTTTTATTTTATTTTTTTTATTTTTTATTTAATGTCAACTATACACAGTCGACAGAAATTTAAAATTAAATGTAAAATTAAAATTAAATTGAAAAATGATTAAATTATATATATTAAATATTTAAAATATAAAATTAGAATTAAATTAAAGGAAAATATGAAATAAAAATAATAAATAAATAGTTCTGGGGTGAGTAAATGTAAATTGATTCAACATTTGTTGCTAGGATTGGGGAAACCCAGGAAAACCCAATCAAATCAATGACCACCACCAGAGATTAATTGATTAATGTGTGCGTAAATGATCTAAGATTAAGGCTTTATTGGTGGAAATAGAAGACTCTAATCTAATAACCCCGTAAAAGTCTGTTAAACTCAGAACAAAGTACTCTAAAAGGTTCATGCATAAGGTAATTAGTATGGCAAGTGCTAATTGTTAATAAGGAGTAGAAACGGGTTGATCTAATAGGAAGTGAAAAGTTTAATTTGTTAAGTAAGAAAGGAGAGTCAATATCACCATTGATAAGTTTAAGAATGAAAGTAACACCCAGCATAGTGCGACGGTGTGAAAGGGAAGGAAGATTAATTAATAGTAATCTACTAGGATATGGCGGAAGGTTAAGTTGTGGTGACCAGTTTAAGTTTCTTAGTGCGAAAATTAGAAACTTCTTTTGCACCGATTCGATTTTGTCTTTATAAATCTGATACTGTGGAGACCACAAACAGGACCCATACTCGAGGATGGGACGTACCAGAGAGACATAAAGCTGTTTAGTCGTATAAGGGTCATTGAATTCCTTAGACCAACGCTTAATGAAACCCAAGACCTTCATGGCTTTATTTACCATGAACTCAATGTGATCGTTGAAAGAGAGTTTACGATCAAGTAAGATGCCTAGGTCATTAATTTGAGATATATTCTCAAGAGGATGGCCTTCTAACAAGTATTGAACATGCACAGATTGTGTTCTGCAAAAAGTCATGGCTTTGCATTTTGAGCAATTGAGGGCAATAAGATTGGTTTTACACCATGAATTGAAAATGTTAAGATCAGCTTGCAACAAAGAAGCAGAAATAGGATCCTTATAAGAGAGGCATAATTTAACATCATCTGCATACATCAAAACAGCACTATTCTTAATAATAGACGGAAGGTCATTAATAAATAAATTGAAAAGCAATGGTCCGAGGTGGCTACCTTGGGGCACTCCTGAATAAACAAAGATGTGCTTCGAGAGGGCAGAATTGAACATTACTCTCTGAGTTCTATTTTTAAGATAATTGGAAATCCAGTTCATAAGAATATGAGGAAAACCAAGAAGAGACAACTTGTGCATTAGGAGAGTGTGGTTTACAGAATCAAATGCTTTACTGAAATCAGTGTAGATGACGTCCGTCTGCATCGAGCTATGAAACCCACTAATGACAATAGAGGAGAGTTCCAATAAGTTTGTTGTAGTAGATTTGGATCTCACAAAGCCATGCTGGGTTGGTGAGATGATTGAGCTACATAAGTGTTGCAGTTGAGAAGTAATGATTTTCTCGAATAATTTAGGAATAGCAGACAACTTAGAAATTGCTCTATAGTTCATGACGTCCGACTTAGAGCCTTTTTTGTAAGGGAATAACATAAGATTCTTTCCATAACTTAGGAAATAATCCGGTCGAAACGGACAAACAAAAAAGTTTAAGAATTGGCTTACAGAGCGAATTAGCACAGTATCTGAGAACACAGCCAGGCACCCCATCAGGCCCAGGAGAAAAAGATGGCTTGACCAAACTCAGCTCACAACCTAACGAACTTTCCGTAATCTGCGGACCGAAAACAGAGTTAGATGGATAAATTGTATAAGGATAAGGACACTTAGAATCGTAAGTCTTAGACGAATAAGTATCCTGGAAAAAATCTGCAAATAAGTCCGAAATATTTTGATCGGTACTAGCTGTTTTCTCGTTAAGAGTTAAGGAAGAAGGATATGTAGCAGTTCGCCGCTTTAGATTTACAAAGTTGTAAAACTGCTTAGGGTCTTTAGCAAATTGTAATCTACAGCGAGTTAAGTATGCACTATAGCAACGGTGGTTCAAAGTATACAAAGCCAGACTTAGCGCTAACATACCTTGAAAAATCAGTAAGCCTACCAGATAATTTAAACTTTTTGTAAAGTTTAGATTTCAAATTTTAAGTCTACAAAGTTCCCTAGAGAACCAAGGAAGTTTTGTAGACTTAGAATGATACACTCTAGGAACATGTATTTCAAAAATAGAGTTAATAGCTCTATAAAAAATGTCAATCGCACCTTTTAAATTATTAGAAGAGTACAATTCCGACCAGTCGTAGTTATTAAATAATATATTGAGATCACTAAAGTTTACTTTACTAAAGCAGTAGTGTTTAGTGATTGGAAGTGGTTTATTTTGCTGCCCGGATGGTGACAGCAAAATAGCGAGCTCTAAAGTGGGATGGAACGCATCTTCAGGTGAAACTAAAGGATCAATTCGTACAACAGTATCGCATACCTGATCTGATACAAAGACAAGATCAAGTATTCGGTTCCTGCAATTTCGAATTGAGTTGACCTGAGATAGATTTAGTTCAAGAAGTCCCGACAGAAACTCGTTAGAAGTCATTAAGTCGTTGTTATCCGACCAAATACCATCGGGCAAGTTAAAGTCACCAACAACTACCAAACAGTCTTTATCCAAAAGCATGCTGGACAAAGATTGAATTACCGTTAAGTGAGCTAGGTATACAGATAAATCAGACCGGGGAGGAATATAAGAGCAGGAAATATATAAGTTAATGTTATGAATTCGCACTTTCACACATACAATTTCTATATTAGTGGGGGAGTTATTTACTAATTGCGATGTAAGATTAGATTTTATCGCAATAAGGACACCACCACCTTTTCTATCCATTCTATCACATCTATAAATAACATAAAGAGGTGAAAGTATAGATGCATCAAGAATGTCAGGTTTAAGCCAGGTCTCAGTAAATGTCAAAATGTTATGTTCGAAAGAAAAACTATCTACATAAAGGTTAGAAAGTTTTGACTTAAGACCTCTAACATTCTGATAAGCTAATAGAATTGAAGAATTTATTAGTTTTTTGACGGAACATTAGTAGGAAGAGAAGGGGGAACAGAAGACTTATGTCTCTTTTGCGGACTGTACTCCTTTACAACCATATCCTCCAGCCAAAAAGCATTAGTACAAATAGTACTAAATACACTTGTGGGGACAGATATTTTAAAGGAGGAAATTTCTCTGTGATGCTTAAATTTAAATTTCTCAACGGACATGTTGGGACAATTATTATTAAGCTTCTTTAAAATGTACGCCTTAACATCTTCAGTTGAAGTGTCAGATGCCAGGCGAGAAATAAAAATTTGGCGTCTATTAGGTATAGACTTCAGAGGTCTAGCAGTCTCCACTACGCAAGGAAGAGCATTTGGAGGCGCGGGATGCTTGGGAGAATTAAACACCCGAAGATGATTGACCTCAGATGACACAAGAGGCATATCATTTGAAGGCCTATCTTTTTGGCTCTATTAGGTTTAGAGCTACGCGGGTTTTGAAGTAGCTGCAGAAGGAATTGTTACCGAGATATTATCATTATTCAAAACCGGAGTGATAATTACCTCCGGAGGAAGCTACTAGAAGGAGGCTCAGAGACAATAGGCGCCTCAGTAAAAATTTTAAAATTGTTAAACTTAAATTCCATTGCCTGGAAATCCTTATGAAGAAGGTCAAAGCTTTTTTTCAACGCAAAGAAGTTATTGCGCGTATGCATTGCAAATGATTGCATACTAATCTCCGTATCACGGCAAGCTTCGCAACACCATTTAAGGCCGGTCTTATTGGCGATGTAATCTTTTACACGCACTGTGAAACCTGCACATTTAACATGCGCTAGTTTGTCACACAGCCAGCAGCTTATAAACTCAGCCTTAGGATCGGACATTCCCTTACAGACTTTGATGCAGCACGAAGTCATGATGTAAGGAGAAAATAAGAAAGCAAAAAAAGAGAAAATGGAGAAAAATGATAAGTGAGATATCAATTGAAGTGTAACTAACCTTGTGTCGAGTGCTGTAGAAAAACAAACAGCAATAACACAATGCAAACAGAGCAAGAGAGAGACAATAAGAATACAGTTATTGTAAGTGCGGGCGATAAAGAGCGCAAGCTATATAGATAAGCATGCAGTGAGAGAGCACCAGTTAGAAAGAGTGACGAAAAGACGAGAATAAGCGAAATAGAAAAAAAAAAAACACAGCTGTTAGCGACGCGCACTGTTTGTGAATATAATTACAAATAAAATGCAATTTTTATAAAACCAAACACACTTAGTTTGACACTAGCACCAGAAATACGCACTACACAATAATATTGTTTAATTTGGTACCTTTAAAAGTATTAAACTACAATAAGAGATACGGAATTTAAGTGATTTAAGAAGAGCAAAATTAGACACGTCTACTTTGTACAACGGTAAAGTGATTTATATATATTCAGATGCCAGAAATGTACTTTTACAAATAAAGTTATAATTCAACCTCTTTTAAAAGAGTTATAGGTTATTAAAGTTTCCAAAGAATTTAGCTTTTTTAAAAATGCCAATTTTTATAATTTTTTCACCTTTTAGGCCTTATTTTCTAAAATATTGATTCAAATCGACTTCGGTAAAGTGATTTATATATATTGAGATGCCAGAAATGTACTTTTACAAATAAAGTTGTAATTCAACCTCTTTTAAAAGAGTTATAGGTTATTAAAGTTTCCAAAGAATTTAGTTTTTTAAAAATGCCAATTTTTATAATTTTTTCACCTTTTAGGCCCTGTTTTCTAAAATATTGATTCAAATCGTCTTCGGTAAAGTGATTTATATATATTGAGATGCCAGAAATGTACTTTTACAAATAAAGTTGCAATTGAATCTTTTTTGAAAGAGTTATGGGTTATTTAAGTTTCCAAAGAATTTTTCTTTATTAAAAATGCCAATTTTTTTCATTTTTCACCTTTTAGGCCATATTTTCTAAAATATTGATTCAAATCGACTTCGGTAAAGTGATTTATATATATTGAGAAGCAAGAAATTTACTTTTCAAATTAAGTTGCAGTTAAACCTTTTTTGAAAGAGTTATGGGTTATTAAAGTTTCCAAAGAATTTTGCTTTTTTAAAAATGCCAATTTTTATAATTTTTCCACCTTTTAGGCCATATTTCTAAAATATTGATTCAAATCGACTTCGGTAAAGTGATTTATATATATTGAGATGCAAGAAATTTACTTTTCAAATTAAGTTGCAGTTAAAGTTTCCAAAGAATTTTGCATTTTTAAAAATGCCAATTTTTTTAATTTTTTCATCTCTTTGGCCATATTTTCTAAAATATTGATTCAAATCAACTTCGGTAAAGTGATTTATATATATTGAGATGCAAGAAATTTACTTTTCAAATTAAGTTGCAATTGAACCTTTTTTGAAAGAGTTATGGGTTATTAAAGTTTCCAAAGAATTTTTCTTTATTAAAAATGCCAATTTTTTCATTTTTCACCTTTTTGGACATATTTTCTAAAATATTGATTCAAATCGACTTCGGTAAAGTGATTTATATATATTGAGATGCAAGAAATTTACTTTTATAAAAAAGTTGCAATTGAACCTATTTTGAAAGAGTTATGGGTTATTAAAGTTTCCGAAGAATTTTTTTTTTTAAGAATGCCAATTTTTATAATTTTTTCACCTTTTAGGCCATATTTTCTAAAATATTGATTCAAATCGACTTCGGTAAAGTGATTTATATATATTGAGATGCAAGAAATCTACTTTTCAAATTAAGTTGCAGTTAAACCTTTTTTGAAAGAGTTATGGGTTATTAAAGTTTCCAAAGAATTTTGCTTTTTTAAAAATGCCAATTTTTATAATTTTTCCACCTTTTAGGCCATATTTTCTAAAATATTGATTCGAATCGACTTCGGTAAAGTGATTTATATATATTGAGATGCAAGAAATTTACTTTTCAAATTAAGTTGCAGTTGAACCTTTTTTGAAAGAGTTATGGGTTATTAAAGTTTCCAAAGAATTTAGCTTTTTTGAAAATGCCAATTTTTTTAATTTTTTCATCTCTTTGGCCATATTTTCTAAAATATTGATTCAAATCGACTTCGGTAAAGTGATTTATATATATTCAGATGCCAGAAATGTACTTTTATAAAAAAGTTGCAATTGAACCTATTTTGAAAGAGTTATGGGTTATTAAAGTTTCCAAAGAATTTAGCTTTATTAAAAATGCCAATTTTTTAAATTTTTTCACCTTTTAAGCCATATTTTCTAAAATATTGATTCAAATCGACTTCGGTAAAGTGATTTATATATATTCAGATGCCAGAAATTTACTTTTTAAATTAAATAGCAATTGAACCTATTTTGAAAGAGTTATGGGTTATTAAAGTTTCCAAAGAATTTAGCTATTTAAAAATGCCAATATTTATAATTTTTTCACCTTTCAGACTATATTTTTTAAAATATTGATTCAAATCGACTTCGGTAAAGTGATTTATATATATTCAGATGCCAGAAATTTACTTTTTAAATTAAATAGCAATTGAACCTATTTTGAAAGAGTTATGGGTTATTAAAGTTTCCAAAGAATTTAGCTTTTTTAAAAATGCCAATTTTTATAATTTTTTCACCTTTTAGACTATATTTTCTAAAATATTGATTCAAATCGACTTCGGTAAAGTGATTTATATATATTCAGATGCCAGAAATGTACTTTTATAAAAAAGTTGCAATTGAACCTATTTTGAAAGAGTTATGGGTTATTAAAGTTTCCAAAGAATTTTGCTTTTTTAAAAATGCCAATTTTTATAATTTTTTCACCTTTTAGGCCATATTTTCTAAAATATTGATTCAAATCGACTTCGGTAAAGTGATTTATATATATTGAGATGCAAGAAATTTACTTTTCAAATTAAGTTGCAGTTGAACCTTTTTTGAAAGAGTTATGGGTTATTAAAGTTTCCAAAGAATTTAGCTTTTTTAAAAATGCCAATTTTTATAATTTTTTCACCTTTTAGGCCATATTTTCTAAAATATTGATTCAAATCGACTTCGGTAAAGTGATTTATATATATTCAGATGCCAGAAATTTACTTTTCAAATTAAGTTGCAGTTGAACCTATTTTGAAAGAGTTATGGGTTATTAAAGTTTCCAAAGAATTTTGCTTTTTAAAAATGCCAATTTTTATAATTTTTTCACCTTTTAGGCCATATTTTCTAAAATATTGATTCAAATCGACTTCGGTAAAGTGATTTATATATATTCAGATGCCAGAAATTTACTTTTCAAATTAAATTGCAATTGAACCTTTTTTGAAAGAGTTATGGGTTATTAAAGTTTCCAAAGAATTTAGCTTTTTTAAAAATGCCAATTTTTATAATTTTTTCACCTTTTAGGCCATATTTTCTAAAATATTGATTCAAATCGACTTCGGTAAAGTGATTTATATATATTGAGATGCAAGAAATTTACTTTTCAAATTAAGTTGCAGTTGAACCTTTTTTGAAAGAGTTATGGGTTATTAAAGTTTCCAAAGAATTTTGCTTTTTTAAAAATGCCAATTTTTATAATTTTTTCACCTTTTAGGCCATATTTTCTAAAATATTGATTCAAATCGACTTCGGTAAAGTGATTTATATATATTGAGATGCCAGAAATTTACTTTTCAAATTAAGTTGCAGTTGAACCTTTTTTGAAAGAGTTATGGGTTATTAAAGTTTCCAAAGAATTTTGCTTTTTTAAAAATGCCAATTTTTTTAATTTTTTCATCTCTTTGGCCATATTTTCTAAAATATTGATTCAAATCGACTTCGGTAAAGTGATTTATATATATTCAGATGCCAGAAATGTACTTTTATAAAAAAGTTGCAATTGAACCTATTTTGAAAGAGTTATGGGTTATTAAAGTTTCCAAAGAATTTAGCTTTTTTAAAAATGCCAATTTTTTTAATTTTTTCACCTTTTAGGCCATATTTTCTAAAATATTGATTCAAATCGACTTCGGTAAAGTGATTTATATATATTCAGATGCCAGAAATTTACTTTTAAAATTAAATTGCAATTGAACCTATTTTGAAAGAGTTATGGGTTATTAAAGTTTCCAAAGAATTTAGCTTTTTAAAAATGCCAATATTTATAATTTTTTCACCTTTTAGGCCATATTTTCTAAAATATTGATTCAAATCGACTTCGGTAAAGTGATTTATATATATTCAGATGCCAGAAATGTACTTTTACAAATAAAGTTGCAATTGAACCTATTTTGAAAGAGTTATGGGTTATTAAAGTTTCCAAAGAATTTAGCTTTATTAAAAATGCCAATTTTTATTAATTTTTTCACCTTTTAGGCCATATTTTCTAAAATATTGATTCAAATCGACTTCGGTAAAGTGATTTATATATATTCAGATGCCAGAAATGTACTTTTAAAAATTAAATTGCAATTGAACCTATTTTGAAAGAGTTATGGGTTATTAAAGTTTCCAAAGAATTTAGCTTTTTTAAAAATGCCAATTTTTATAATTTTTTCACCTTTTAGGCCTTATTTTCTAAAATATTGATTCAAATCGACTTCGGTAAAGTGATTTATATATATTGAGATGCCAGAAATGTACTTTTACAAATAAAAGTTGCAATTGAACCTATTTTGAAAGAGTTATGGGTTATTAAAGTTTCCAAAGAATTTTGCTTTTTTAAAAATGCCAATTTTTATAATTTTTTCACCTTTTAGGCCATATTTTCTAAAATATTGATTCAAATCGACTTCGGTAAAGTGATTTATATATATTGAGATGCAAGAAATTTACTTTTATAAAAAAGTTGCAATTGAACCTATTTTGAAAGAGTTATGGGTTATTAAAGTTTCCAAAGAATTTTGCTTTTTTAAAAATGCCAATTTTTATAATTTTTTCACCTTTTAGGCCATATTTTCTAAAATATTGATTCAAATCGACTTCGGTAAAGTGATTTATATATATTGAGATGCAAGAAATTTACTTTTCAAATTAAGTTGCAGTTAAACCTTTTTTGAAAGAGTTATGGGTTATTAAAGTTTCCAAAGAATTTTGCTTTTTTAAAAATGCCAATTTTTATAATTTTTCCACCTTTTAGGCCATATTTTCTAAAATATTGATTCAAATCGACTTCGGTAAAGTGATTTATATATATTGAGATGCAAGAAATTTACTTTTCAAATTAAGTTGCAGTTGAACCTTTTTTGAAAGAGTTATGGGTTATTAAAGTTTCCAAAGAATTTTGCTTTTTTAAAAATGCCAATTTTTTTAATTTTTTCATCTCTTTGGCCATATTTTCTAAAATATTGATTCAAATCGACTTCGGTAAAGTGATTTATATATATTCAGATGCCAGAAATGTACTTTTATAAAAAAGTTGCAATTGAACCTATTTTGAAAGAGTTATGGGTTATTAAAGTTTCCAAAGAATTTAGCTTTATTAAAAATGCCAATTTTTTTAATTTTTTCACCTTTTAGGCCATATTTTCTAAAATATTGATTCAAATCGACTTCGGTAAAGTGATTTATATATATTCAGATGCCAGAAATTTACTTTTTAAATTAAATTGCAATTGAACCTATTTTGAAAGAGTTATGGGTTATTAAAGTTTCCAAAGAATTTAGCTTTTTAAAAATGCCAATATTTATAATTTTTTCACCTTTAAGACTATATTTTTTAAAATATTGATTCAAATCGACTTCGGTAAAGTGATTTATATATATTCAGATGCCAGAAATTTACTTTTTAAATTAAATAGCAATTGAACCTATTTTGAAAGAGTTATGGGTTATTAAAGTTTCCAAAGAATTTAGCTTTTTTAAAAATGCCAATTTTTATAATTTTTTCACCTTTTAGGCCATATTTTCTAAAATATTGATTCAAATCGACTTCGGTAAAGTGATTTATATATATTCAGATGCCAGAAATTTACTTTTCAAATTAAATTGCAATTGAACCTATTTTGAAAGAGTTATGGGTTATTAAAGTTTCCAAAGAATTTAGCTTTTTTAAAAATGCCAATTTTTATAATTTTTTCACCTTTTAGGCCTTATTTTCTAAAATATTGATTCAAATCGTCTTCGGTAAAGTGATTTATATATCTTGAGATGCCAGAAATGTACTTTTACAAATAAAGTTGCAATTGAACCTTTTTTGAAAGAGTTATGGGTTATTTAAGTTTCCAAAGAATTTTGCTTTTTTAAAAATGCCAATTTTTTAATTTTTTTTCACCTTTTTGGACATATTTTCTAAAATATTGATTCAAATCGACTTCGGTAAAGTGATTTATATATATTGAGATGCAAGAAATTTACTTTTCAAATTAAGTTGCAGTTCAACTTTTTTTGAAAGAGTTATGGGTTATTAAAGTTTCCAAAAAATTTAGCTTTTTTAAAAATGCCAATTTTTATAATTTTTTCACCTTTTAGGCCATATTTTCTAAAATATTGATTCAAATCGACTTCGGTAAAGTGATTTATATATATTGAGATGCCAGAAATGTACTTTTAAATAAGTTGCAGTTGAACCTTTTTTGAAAGAGTTATGGGTTATTAAAGTTTCCAAAGAATTTTGCTTTTTTAAAAATGCCAATTTTTTTAATTTTTTCATCTCTTTGGCCATATTTTCTAAAATATTGATTCAAATCGATTTCGGTAAAGTGATTTATATATATTCAGATGCCAGAAATGTACTTTTATAAAAAAGTTGCAATTGAACCTATTTTGAAAGAGTTATGGGTTATTAAAGTTTCCAAAGAATTTAGCTTTATTAAAAATGCCAATTTTTTTAATTTTTTCACCTTTTAGGCCATATTTTCTAAAATATTGATTCAAATCGACTTCGGTAAAGTGATTTATATATATTCAGATGCCAGAAATTTACTTTTTAAATTAAATTGCAATTGAACCTATTTTGAAAGAGTTATGGGTTATTAAAGTTTCCAAAGAATTTAGCTTTTTAAAAATGCCAATATATATAATTTTTTCACCTTTTAGGCCATATTTTCTAAAATATTGATTCAAATCGACTTCGGTAAAGTGATTTATATATATTCAGATGCCAGAAATGTACTTTTACAAATAAAGTTGTAATTCAACCTCTTTTAAAAGAGTTATGGGTTATTAAAGTTTCCAAAGAATTTAGCTTTTTTAAAAATGCCAATTTTTATAATTTTTTCACCTTTTAGGCCTTATTTTCTAAAATATTGATTCAAATCGACTTCGGTAAAGTGATTTATATATATTGAGATGCCAGAAATGTACTTTTACAAATAAAGTTGCAATTGAACCTTTTTTGAAAGAGTTATGGGTTATTTAAGTTTCCAAAGAATTTTTCTTTTTAAAAATGCCAATTTTTTTAATTTTTCACCTTTTTGGACATATTTTCTAAAATATTGATTCAAATCGACTTCGGTAAAGTGATTTATATATATTGAGATGCAAGAAATTTACTTTTCAAATTAAGTTGCAGTTGAACCTTTTTTGAAAGAGTTATGGGTTATTAAAGTTTCCAAAGAATTTAGCTTTTTTAAAAATGCCAATTTTTTTAATTTTTTCACCTTTTTGGCCATATTTTCTAAAATATTGATTCAAATCGATTTCGGTAAAGTGATTTATATATATTCAGATGCCAGAAATGTACTTTTATAAAAAAGTTGCAATTGAACCTATTTTGAAAGAGTTATGGGTTATTAAAGTTTCCAAAGAATTTTGCTTTTTTAAAAATGCCAATTTTTATAATTTTTTCACCTTTTAGGCCATATTTTCTAAAATATTGATTCAAATCGATTTCGGTAAAGTGATTTATATATATTGAGATGCCAGAAATTTACTTTTCAAATTAAGTTGCAGTTAAACCTTTTTTGAAAGAGTTATGGGTTATTAAAGTTTCCAAAGAATTTTGCTTTTTAAAAATGCCAATTTTTTTAATTTTTTCACCTTTTAGGCCATATTTTCTAAAATATTGATTCAAATCGACTTCGGTAAAGTGATTTATATATATTCAGATGCCAGAAATTTACTTTTCAAATTAAATTGCAATTGAACCTATTTTGAAAGAGTTATGGGTTATTAAAGTTTCCAAAGAATTTACCTTTTTAAAAATGCCAATATTTATAATTTTTTCACCTTTTAGGCCATATTTTCTAAAATATTGATTCAAATCGACTTCGGTAAAGTGATTTATATATATTCAGATGCCAGAAATGTACTTTTACAAATAAAACTGTAATTCAACCTCTTTTAAAAAGAGTTATAGGTTATTAAAGTTTCCAAAGAATTTAGCTTTTTAAAAATGCCAATTTTTATAATTTTTTCACCTTTTAGGCCTTATTTTCTAAAATATTGATTCAAATCGACTTCGGTAAAGTGATTTATATATATTGAGATGCCAGAAATGTACTTTTACAAATAAAGTTGCAATTGAACCTTTTTTGAAAGAGTTATGGGTTATTAAAGTTTCCAAAGAATTTTGCTTTATTAAAAATGCCAATTTTTTTAATTTTTTCACCTTTTTGGGCCATATTTTCTAAAATATTGATTCAAATCGACTTCGGTAAAGTGATTTTTATATATTGAGATGCCAGAAATGTACTTTTTAAATTAAGTTGCAGTTGAACCTTTTTTGAAAGAGTTATGGGTTATTAAAGTTTCCAAAGAATTTAGCTTTTTAAAAATGCCAATATTTATAATTTTTTCCCTTTTAGGCCATATTTTCTAAAATATTGATTCAAATCGACTTCGGTAAAGTGATTTATATATATTCAGATGCCAGAAATGTACTTTTACAAATAAAGTTGCAATTGAACCTTTTTTGAAAGAGTTATGGGTTATTAAAGTTTCCAAAGAATTTAGTCTTTTTTAAAAATGCCAATTTTTTTAATTTTTTCACCTTTTAGGCCATATTTTCTAAAATATTGATTCAAATCGACTTCGGTAAAGTGATTTATATATATTGAGATGCCAGAAATGTACTTTTACAAATAAAGTTGCAATTGAACCTTTTTTGAAAGAGTTATGGGTTATTTAAGTTTCCAAAGAATTTTTCTTTTTTAAAAATGCCAATTTTTTTAATTTTTCACCTTTTTGGACATATTTTCTATAATATTGATTCAAATCGACTTCGGTAAAGTGATTTATATATATTGAGATGCAAGAAATTTACTTTTCAAATTAAGTTGCAGTTGAACCTTTTATGAAAGAGTTATGGGTTATTAAAGTTTCCAAAGAATTTAGCTTTTTTAAAATGCCAATTTTTTTAATTTTTTCACCTCTTTGGCCATATTTTCTAAAATATTGATTCAAATCGATTTCGGTAAAGTGATTTATATATATTCAGATGCCAGAAATGTACTTTTACAAATAAAGTTGCAATTGAACCTATTTTGAAAGAGTTATGGGTTATTAAAGTTTCCAAAGAATTTTGCTTTTTTAAAAATGCCAATTTTTATAATTTTTTCACCTTTTAGGCCATATTTTCTAAAATATTGATTCAAATCGATTTCGGTAAAGTGATTTATATATATTGAGATGCCAGAAATTTACTTTTCAAATTAAGTTGCAGTTAAACCTTTTTTGAAAGAGTTATGGGTTATTAAAGTTTCCAAAGAATTTTGCTTTTTTAAAAATGCCAATTTTTTTAATTTTTTCACCTTTTAGGCCATATTTTCTAAAATATTGATTCAAATCGACTTCGGTAAAGTGATTTATATATATTCAGATGCCAGAAATTTACTTTTCAAATTAAATTGCAATTGAACCTATTTTGAAAGAGTTATGGGTTATTAAAGTTTCCAAAGAATTTACCTTTTTAAAAATGCCAAAATTTATAATTTTTTTACCTTTTAGGCCATATTTTCTAAAATATTGATTCAAATCGACTTCGGTAAAGTGATTTATATATATTCAGATGCCAGAAATGTACTTTTACAAATAAAACTGTAATTCAACCTCTTTTAAAAGAGTTATAGGTTATTAAAGTTTCCAAAGAATTTAGCTTTTTTAAAAATGCCAATTTTTATAATTTTTTCACCTTTTAGGCCTTATTTTCTAAAATATTGATTCAAATCGACTTCGGTAAAGTGATTTATATATATTGAGATGCCAGAAATGTACTTTTACAAATAAAGTTGCAATTGAACCTTTTTTGAAAGAGTTATGGGTTATTAAAGTTTCCAAAGAATTTTGCTTTTTTAAAAATGCCAATTTTTTTAATTTTTCACCTTTTTGGCCATATTTTCTAAAATATTGATTCAAATCGACTTCGGTAAAGTGATTTATATATATTTAGATGCCAGAAATGTACTTTCGAAATTAAGTTGCAGTTGAACCTTTTTTGAAAGAGTTATGGGTTATTAAAGTTTCCAAAGAATTTAGCTTTTTAAAAATGCCAATATATATAATTTTTTCACCTTTTAGGCCATATTTTCTAAAATATTGATTCAAATCGACTTCGGTAAAGTGATTTATATATATTGAGATGCCAGAAATGTACTTTTACAAATAAAGTTGCAATTGAACCTTTTTTGAAAGAGTTATGGGTTATTAAAGTTTCCAAAGAATTTTGCTTTTTTAAAAATGCCAATTTTTATAATTTTTTCACCTTTTAGGCCATATTTTCTAAAATATTGATTCAAATCGACTTCGGTAAAGTGATTTATATATATTTAGATGCCAGAAATGTACTTTTACAAATTAAGTTGCAATTGAACCTTTTTTGAAAGAGTTATGGGTTATTAAAGTTTCCAAAGAATTTAGCTTTTTAAAAATGCCAATTTTTTTAATTTTTTCACCTTTTAGGCCATATTTTCTAAAATATTGATTCAAATCGACTTCGGTAAAGTGATTTATATATATTCAGATGCCAGAAATTTACTTTTTAAATTAAATTGCAATTGAACCTATTTTGAAAGAGTTATGGGTTATTAAAGTTTCCAAAGAATTTAGCTTTTTAAAAATGCCAATTTTATAATTTTTTCACCTTTTAGGCCATATTTTCTAAAATATTGATTCAAATCGACTTCGGTAAAGTGATTTATATATATTCAGATGCCAGAAATTTACTTTTCAAATTAAATTGCAATTGAACCTATTTTGAAAGAGTTATGGGTTATTAAAGTTTCCAAAGAATTTAGCTTTTTAAAAATGCCAATATTTATAATTTTTTCACCTTTTAGGCCATATTTTCTAAAATATTGATTCAAATCGACTTCGGTAAAGTGATTTATATATATTCAGATGCCAGAAATGTACTTTTACAAATAAAGTTGTAATTCAACCTCTTTTAAAAGAGTTATGGGTTATTAAAGTTTCCAAAGAATTTAGCTTTTTAAAAATGCCAATTTTTATAATTTTTTCACCTTTTAGGCCTTATTTTCTAAAATATTGATTCAAATCGACTTCGGTAAAGTGATTTATATATATTGAGATGCCAGAAATGTACTTTTACAAATTAAAGTTGCAATTGAACCTATTTTGAAAGAGTTATGGGTTATTAAAGTTTCCAAAGAATTTTGCTTTTTTAAAAATGCCAATTTTTTTAATTTTTTCACCTTTTTGGCCATATTTTCTAAAATATTGATTCAAATCGACTTCGGTAAAGTGATTTATATATATTGAGATGCCAGAAATGTACTTTTCAAATTAAAGTTGCAATTGAACCTATTTTTGAAAGAGTTATGGGTTATTAAAGTTTCCAAAGAATTTTGCTTTTTTAAAAATGCCAATTTTTTTAATTTTTTCACCTTTTAGGCCATATTTTCTAAAATATTGATTCAAATCGACTTCGGTAAAGTGATTTATATATATTCAGATGCCAGAAATTTACTTTTCAAATTAAGTTGCAATTGAACCTATTTTGAAAGAGTTATGGGTTATTAAAGTTTCCAAAGAATTTAGCTTTTTTAAAAATGCCAATTTTTATAATTTTTTCACCTTTTAGGCCATATTTTCTAAAATATTGATTCAAATCGACTTCGGTAAAGTGATTTATATATATTCAGATGCCAGAAATTTACTTTTCAAATTAAATTGCAATTGAACCTATTTTGAAAGAGTTATGGGTTATTAAAGTTTCCAAAGAATTTAGCTTTTTAAAAATGCCAATATTTATAATTTTTTTCCCCTTTTAGGCCATATTTTCTAAAATATTGATTCAAATCGACTTCGGTAAAGTGATTTATATATATTCAGATGCCAGAAATGTACTTTTACAAATAAAACTTGTAATTCAACCTCTTTTAAAAGAGTTATGGGTTATTAAAGTTTCCAAAGAATTTAGCTTTTTAAAAATGCCAATTTTTATAATTTTTTCACCTTTTAGGCCTTATTTTCTAAAATATTGATTCAAATCGACTTCGGTAAAGTGATTTATATATATTGAGATGCCAGAAATGTACTTTTCAAATTAAGTTGCAATTGAACCTATTTTGAAAGAGTTATGGGTTATTAAAGTTTCCAAAGAATTTAGCTTTTTTAAAAATGCCAATTTTTTTAATTTTTTTCACCTTTTAGGCCATATTTTCTAAAATATTGATTCAAATCGACTTCGGTAAAGTGATTTATATATATTCAGATGCCAGAAATGTACTTTTCAAATTAAATTGCAATTGAACCTATTTTGAAAGAGTTATGGGTTATTAAAGTTTCCAAAGAATTTAGCTTTTTTAAAAATGCCAATTTTTATAATTTTTTCACCTTTTAGGCCATATTTTCTAAAATATTGATTCAAATCGACTTCGGTAAAGTGATTTATATATATTCAGATGCCAGAAATGTACTTTTACAAATTAAAGTTGCAATTGAACCTTTTTTGAAAGAGTTATGGGTTATTAAAGTTTCCAAAGAATTTAGCTTTTTTAAAAATGCCAATTTTTATAATTTTTTCACCTTTTAGGCCATATTTTCTAAAATATTGATTCAAATCGACTTCGGTAAAGTGATTTATATATATTCAGATGCCAGAAATTTACTTTTTAAATTAAATTGCAATTGAACCTATTTTGAAAGAGTTATGGGTTATTAAAGTTTCCAAAGAATTTAGCTTTTTTAAAAATGCCAATTTTTATAATTTTTTCACCTTTTAGGCCATATTTTCTAAAATATTGATTCAAATCGACTTCGGTAAAGTGATTTATATATATTCAGATGCCAGAAATTTACTTTTCAAATTAAATTGCAATTGAACCTATTTTGAAAGAGTTATGGGTTATTAAAGTTTCCAAAGAATTTAGCTTTTTAAAAATGCCAATTTTTATAATTTTTTCACCTTTTAGGCCATATTTTCTAAAATATTGATTCAAATCGACTTCGGTAAAGTGATTTATATATATTCAGATGCCAGAAATGTACTTTTACAAATAAAGTTGCAATTGAACCTGTTTTGAAAGAGTTATGGGTTATTAAAGTTTCCAAAGAATTTAGCTTTTTTAAAAATGCCAATTTTTATAATTTTTTCACCTTTTAGGCCTTATTTTCTAAAATATTGATTCAAATCGACTTCGGTAAAGTGATTTATATATATTCAGATGCCAGAAATGTACTTTTACAAATAAAGTTGCAATTGAACCTATTTTGAAAGAGTTATGGGTTATTAAAGTTTCCAAAGAATTTTGCTTTTTAAAAATGCCAATTTTTTAAAATTTTTTCACCTTTTAGGCCATATTTTCTAAAATATTGATTCAAATCGACTTCGGTAAAGTGATTTATATATATTGAGATGCCAGAAATTTACTTTTTAAATTAAAGTTGCAATTGAACCTTTTTTGAAAGAGTTATGGGTTATTAAAGTTTCCAAAGAATTTAGCTTTTTAAAAATGCCAATTTTTTTAATTTTTTCACCTTTTAGGCCATATTTTCTAAAATATTGATTCAAATCGACTTCGGTAAAGTGATTTATATATATTCAGATGCCAGAAATTTACTTTTCAAATTAAATTGCAATTGAACCTATTTTGAAAGAGTTATGGGTTATTAAAGTTTCCAAAGAATTTAGCTTTTTAAAAATGCCAATTTTTATAATTTTTTCACCTTTTAGGCCATATTTTCTAAAATATTGATTCAAATCGACTTCGGTAAAGTGATTTATATATATTCAGATGCCAGAAATTTACTTTTCAAATTAAATTGCAATTGAACCTATTTTGAAAGAGTTATGGGTTATTAAAGTTTCCAAAGAATTTAGCTTTTTAAAAATGCCAATTTTTATAATTTTTTCACCTTTTAGGCCATATTTTCTAAAATATTGATTCAAATCGACTTCGGTAAAGTGATTTATATATATTCAGATGCCAGAAATGTACTTTTACAAATAAAATTGCAATTGAACCTATTTTGAAAGAGTTATGGGTTATTAAAGTTTCCAAAGAATTTAGCTTTTTTAAAAATGCCAATTTTTATAATTTTTTCACCTTTTAGGCCTTATTTTCTAAAATATTGATTCAAATCGACTTCGGTAAAGTGATTTATATATATTGAGATGCCAGAAATGTACTTTTACAAATAAAGTTGCAATTGAACCTTTTTTGAAAGAGTTATGGGTTATTAAAGTTTCCAAAGAATTTTGCTTTTTAAAAATGCCAATTTTTTTAATTTTTTCACCTTTTTGGCCATATTTTCTAAAATATTGATTCAAATCGACTTCGGTAAAGTGATTTATATATATTCAGATGCCAGAAATGTACTTTTCAAATTAAGTTGCAATTGAACCTTTTTTGAAAGAGTTATGGGTTATTAAAGTTTCCAAAGAATTTAGCTTTTTAAAAATGCCAATTTTTATAATTTTTTCACCTTTTAGGCCATATTTTCTAAAATATTGATTCAAATCGACTTCGGTAAAGTGATTTATATATATTCAGATGCCAGAAATTTACTTTTTAAATTAAATTGCAATTGAACCTATTTTGAAAGAGTTATGGGTTATTAAAGTTTCCAAAGAATTTAGCTTTTTTAAAAATGCCAATTTTTATAATTTTTTCACCTTTTAGGCCATATTTTCTAAAATATTGATTCAAATCGACTTCGGTAAAGTGATTTATATATATTCAGATGCCAGAAATTTACTTTTTAAATTAAATTGCAATTGAACCTATTTTGAAAGAGTTATGGGTTATTAAAGTTTCCAAAGAATTTAGCTTTTTAAAAATGCCAATATTTATAATTTTTTCACCTTTTAGGCCATATTTTCTAAAATATTGATTCAAATCGACTTCGGTAAAGTGATTTATATATATTCAGATGCCAGAAATGTACTTTTCAAATTAAATTGCAATTGAACCTATTTTGAAAGAGTTATGGGTTATTAAAGTTTCCAAAGAATTTAGCTTTTTAAAAATGCCAATATTTATAATTTTTTCACCTTTTAGGCCATATTTTCTAAAATATTGATTCAAATCGACTTCGGTAAAGTGATTTATATATATTCAGATGCCAGAAATGTACTTTTACAAATTAAGTTGCAATTGAACCTTTTTTGAAAGAGTTATGGGTTATTAAAGTTTCCAAAGAATTTAGCTTTTTTAAAAATGCCAATTTTTTTAATTTTTTCACCTTTTAGGCCATATTTTCTAAAATATTGATTCAAATCGACTTCGGTAAAGTGATTTATATATATTCAGATGCCAGAAATTTACTTTTACAAATTAAGTTGCAATTGAACCTATTTTGAAAGAGTTATGGGTTATTAAAGTTTCCAAAGAATTTAGCTTTTTAAAAATGCCAATTTTTATAATTTTTTCACCTTTTAGGCCATATTTTCTAAAATATTGATTCAAATCGACTTCGGTAAAGTGATTTATATATATTCAGATGCCAGAAATTTACTTTTCAAATTAAATTGCAATTGAACCTATTTTGAAAGAGTTATGGGTTATTAAAGTTTCCAAAGAATTTAGCTTTTTAAAAATGCCAATATTTATAATTTTTTCACCTTTTAGGCCATATTTTCTAAAATATTGATTCAAATCGACTTCGGTAAAGTGATTTATATATATTCAGATGCCAGAAATGTACTTTTACAAATTAAAGTTGCAATTCAACCTCTTTTGAAAGAGTTATGGGTTATTAAAGTTTCCAAAGAATTTAGCTTTTTAAAAATGCCAATTTTTATAATTTTTTCACCTTTTAGGCCATATTTTCTAAAATATTGATTCAAATCGACTTCGGTAAAGTGATTTATATATATTCAGATGCCAGAAATGTACTTTTACAAATAAAGTTGCAATTGAACCTATTTTGAAAGAGTTATGGGTTATTAAAGTTTCCAAAGAATTTAGCTTTTTTAAAAATGCCAATTTTTATAATTTTTTCACCTTTTAGGCCATATTTTCTAAAATATTGATTCAAATCGACTTCGGTAAAGTGATTTATATATATTCAGATGCCAGAAATTTACTTTTTAAAAATAAAGTTGCAATTGAACCTTTTTTGAAAGAGTTATGGGTTATTAAAGTTTCCAAAGAATTTAGCTTTTTTAAAAATGCCAATTTTTATAATTTTTTCACCTTTTAGGCCATATTTTCTAAAATATTGATTCAAATCGACTTCGGTAAAGTGATTTATATATATTCAGATGCCAGAAATTTACTTTTCAAATTAAATTGCAATTGAACCTATTTTGAAAGAGTTATGGGTTATTAAAGTTTCCAAAGAATTTAGCTTTTTTAAAAATGCCAATTTTTATAATTTTTTCACCTTTTAGGCCATATTTTCTAAAATATTGATTCAAATCGACTTCGGTAAAGTGATTTATATATATTCAGATGCCAGAAATGTACTTTTACAAATAAAGTTGCAATTGAACCTTTTTTGAAAGAGTTATGGGTTATTAAAGTTTCCAAAGAATTTAGCTTTTTAAAAATGCCAATTTTTATAATTTTTTTCACCTTTTAGGCCATATTTTCTAAAATATTGATTCAAATCGACTTCGGTAAAGTGATTTATATATATTCAGATGCCAGAAATGTACTTTTACAAATTAAAGTTGCAATTGAACCTATTTTGAAAGAGTTATGGGTTATTAAAGTTTCCAAAGAATTTAGCTTTTTTAAAAATGCCAATTTATATAATTTTTTCACCTTTTAGGCCATATTTTCTAAAATATTGATTCAAATCGACTTCGGTAAAGTGATTTATATATATTCAGATGCCAGAAATTTACTTTTCAAATAAAGTTGCAATTGAACCTTTTTTGAAAGAGTTATGGGTTATTAAAGTTTCCAAAGAATTTTGCTTTTTTAAAAATGCCAATTTTTATAATTTTTTTCACCTTTTAGGCCATATTTTCTAAAATATTGATTCAAATCGACTTCGGTAAAGTGATTTATATATATTCAGATGCCAGAAATTTACTTTTCAAATTAAGTTGCAATTGAACCTATTTTGAAAGAGTTATGGGTTATTAAAGTTTCCAAAGAATTTAGCTTTTTAAAAATGCCAATTTTTATAATTTTTTCACCTTTTAGGCCATATTTTCTAAAATATTGATTCAAATCGACTTCGGTAAAGTGATTTATATATATTCAGATGCCAGAAATGTACTTTTCAAATTAAATTGCAATTGAACCTATTTTGAAAGAGTTATGGGTTATTAAAGTTTCCAAAGAATTTAGCTTTTTTAAAAATGCCAATTTTTATAATTTTTTCACCTTTTAGGCCATATTTTCTAAAATATTGATTCAAATCGACTTCGGTAAAGTGATTTATATATATTCAGATGCCAGAAATGTACTTTTACAAATAAAATTGCAATTGAACCTATTTTGAAAGAGTTATGGGTTATTAAAGTTTCCAAAGAATTTAGCTTTTTTAAAAATGCCAATTTTTATAATTTTTTCACCTTTTAGGCCTTATTTTCTAAAATATTGATTCAAATCGACTTCGGTAAAGTGATTTATATATATTCAGATGCCAGAAATGTACTTTTACAAATTAAATTGCAATTGAACCTTTTTTGAAAGAGTTATGGGTTATTAAAGTTTCCAAAGAATTTAGCTTTTTTAAAAATGCCAATTTTTATAATTTTTTCACCTTTTAGGCCATATTTTCTAAAATATTGATTCAAATCGACTTCGGTAAAGTGATTTATATATATTCAGATGCCAGAAATGTACTTTTACAAATAAAGTTGCAATTGAACCTATTTTGAAAGAGTTATGGGTTATTAAAGTTTCCAAAGAATTTAGCTTTTTAAAAATGCCAATTTTTATAATTTTTTCACCTTTTAGGCCATATTTTCTAAAATATTGATTCAAATCGACTTCGGTAAAGTGATTTATATATATTGAGATGCCAGAAATGTACTTTTCAAATAAAGTTGCAATTGAACCTTTTTTGAAAGAGTTATGGGTTATTAAAGTTTCCAAAGAATTTTGCTTTTTAAAAATGCCAATTTTTTTAATTTTTTCACCTTTTAGGCCATATTTTCTAAAATATTGATTCAAATCGACTTCGGTAAAGTGATTTATATATATTCAGATGCCAGAAATTTACTTTTCAAATTAAATTGCAATTGAACCTATTTTGAAAGAGTTATGGGTTATTAAAGTTTCCAAAGAATTTAGCTTTTTAAAAATGCCAATATTTATAATTTTTTCACCTTTTAGGCCATATTTTCTAAAATATTGATTCAAATCGACTTCGGTAAAGTGATTTATATATATTCAGATGCCAGAAATGTACTTTTACAAATAAAGTTGTAATTCAACCTCTTTTAAAAGAGTTATGGGTTATTAAAGTTTCCAAAGAATTTAGCTTTTTAAAAATGCCAATTTTTATAATTTTTTCACCTTTTAGGCCTTATTTTCTAAAATATTGATTCAAATCGACTTCGGTAAAGTGATTTATATATATTGAGATGCCAGAAATGTACTTTTCAAATAAAGTTGCAGTTGAACCTTTTTTGAAAGAGTTATGGGTTATTAAAGTTTCCAAAGAATTTTGCTTTTTTAAAAATGCCAATTTTTTAATTTTTTCACCTTTTAGGCCATATTTTCTAAAATATTGATTCAAATCGACTTCGGTAAAGTGATTTATATATATTCAGATGCCAGAAATTTACTTTTCAAATTAAATTGCAATTGAACCTATTTTGAAAGAGTTATGGGTTATTAAAGTTTCCAAAGAATTTAGCTTTTTAAAAATGCCAATATTTATAATTTTTTCACCTTTTAGGCCATATTTTCTAAAATATTGATTCAAATCGACTTCGGTAAAGTGATTTATATATATTCAGATGCCAGAAATTTACTTTTCAAATTAAATTGCAATTGAACCTATTTTGAAAGAGTTATGGGTTATTAAAGTTTCCAAAGAATTTAGCTTTTTTAAAAATGCCAATTTTTATAATTTTTTCACCTTTTAGGCCATATTTTCTAAAATATTGATTCAAATCGACTTCGGTAAAGTGATTTATATATATTCAGATGCCAGAAATGTACTTTTACAAATAAAACTGTAATTCAACCTCTTTTAAAAGAGTTATGGGTTATTAAAGTTTCCAAAGAATTTAGCTTTTTTAAAAATGCCAATTTTTATAATTTTTTCACCTTTTAGGCCTTATTTTCTAAAATATTGATTCAAATCGACTTCGGTAAAGTGATTTATATATATTGAGATGCCAGAAATGTACTTTTACAAATAAAGTTGCAATTGAACCTTTTTTGAAAGAGTTATGGGTTATTAAAGTTTCCAAAGAATTTTGCTTTATTAAAAATGCCAATTTTTTTAATTTTTTCACCTTTTAGGCCATATTTTCTAAAATATTGATTCAAATCGACTTCGGTAAAGTGATTTATATATATTCAGATGCCAGAAATTTACTTTTTAAATTAAATTGCAATTGAACCTATTTTGAAAGAGTTATGGGTTATTAAAGTTTCCAAAGAATTTAGCTTTTTAAAAATGCCAATTTTTTTAATTTTTTCACCTTTTAGGCCATATTTTCTAAAATATTGATTCGAATCGACTTCGGTAAAGTGATTTATATATATTCAGATGCCAGAAATTTACTTTTCAAATTAAATTGCAATTGAACCTATTTTGAAAGAGTTATGGGTTATTAAAGTTTCCAAAGAATTTAGCTTTTTTAAAAATGCCAATATTTATAATTTTTTCACCTTTTAGGCCATATTTTCTAAAATATTGATTCAAATCGACTTCGGTAAAGTGATTTATATATATTCAGATGCCAGAAATGTACTTTTACAAATAAAGTTGTAATTCAACCTCTTTTAAAAGAGTTATGGGTTATTAAAGTTTCCAAAGAATTTAGCTTTTTTAAAAATGCCAATTTTTATAATTTTTTCACCTTTTAGGCCTTATTTTCTAAAATATTGATTCAAATCGACTTCGGTAAAGTGATTTATATATATTCAGATGCCAGAAATGTACTTTTACAAATAAAGTTGCAATTGAACCTATTTTGAAAGAGTTATGGGTTATTAAAGTTTCCAAAGAATTTTGCTTTTTTAAAAATGCCAATTTTTATAATTTTTTCACCTTTTAGGCCATATTTTCTAAAATATTGATTCAAATCGACTTCGGTAAAGTGATTTATATATATTGAGATGCCAGAAATTTACTTTTCAAATAAAGTTGCAATTGAACCTTTTTTGAAAGAGTTATGGGTTATTAAAGTTTCCAAAGAATTTTGCTTTTTTAAAAATGCCAATTTTTATAATTTTTTCACCTTTTAGGCCATATTTTCTAAAATATTGATTCAAATCGACTTCGGTAAAGTGATTTATATATATTCAGATGCCAGAAATTTACTTTTCAAATTAAATTGCAATTGAACCTATTTTGAAAGAGTTATGGGTTATTAAAGTTTCCAAAGAATTTAGCTTTTTAAAAATGCCAATTTTTATAATTTTTTCACCTTTTAGGCCATATTTTCTAAAATATTGATTCAAATCGACTTCGGTAAAGTGATTTATATATATTCAGATGCCAGAAATGTACTTTTACAAATAAAGTTGCAATTGAACCTATTTTGAAAGAGTTATGGGTTATTAAAGTTTCCAAAGAATTTAGCTTTTTAAAAATGCCAATTTTTATAATTTTTTCACCTTTTAGGCCATATTTTCTAAAATATTGATTCAAATCGACTTCGGTAAAGTGATTTATATATATTCAGATGCCAGAAATGTACTTTTACAAATAAAGTTGCAATTGAACCTATTTTGAAAGAGTTATGGGTTATTAAAGTTTCCAAAGAATTTTGCTTTTTTTAAAAATGCCAATTTTTATAATTTTTTCACCTTTTAGGCCATATTTTCTAAAATATTGATTCAAATCGACTTCGGTAAAGTGATTTATATATATTCAGATGCCAGAAATGTACTTTTACAAATTAAATTGCAATTGAACCTATTTTGAAAGAGTTATGGGTTATTAAAGTTTCCAAAGAATTTAGCTTTTTAAAAATGCCAATATTTATAATTTTTTCACCTTTTAGGCCATATTTTCTAAAATATTGATTCAAATCGACTTCGGTAAAGTGATTTATATATATTCAGATGCCAGAAATGTACTTTTACAAATAAAGTTGCAATTGAACCTCTTTTAAAGAGTTATGGGTTATTAAAGTTTCCAAAGAATTTAGCTTTTTTAAAAATGCCAATTTTTATAATTTTTTCACCTTTTAGGCCTTATTTTCTAAAATATTGATTCAAATCGACTTCGGTAAAGTGATTTATATATATTCAGATGCCAGAAATGTACTTTTACAAATTAAGTTGCAATTGAACCTATTTTGAAAGAGTTATGGGTTATTAAAGTTTCCAAAGAATTTAGCTTTTTTAAAAATGCCAATTTTTATAATTTTTTCACCTTTTAGGCCATATTTTCTAAAATATTGATTCAAATCGACTTCGGTAAAGTGATTTATATATATTGAGATGCCAGAAATTTACTTTTCAAATTAAAGTTGCAATTGAACCTTTTTTGAAAGAGTTATGGGTTATTAAAGTTTCCAAAGAATTTTGCTTTTTTAAAAATGCCAATTTTTATAATTTTTTCACCTTTTAGGCCATATTTTCTAAAATATTGATTCAAATCGACTTCGGTAAAGTGATTTATATATATTCAGATGCCAGAAATTTACTTTTCAAATTAAATTGCAATTGAACCTATTTTGAAAGAGTTATGGGTTATTAAAGTTTCCAAAGAATTTAGCTTTTTAAAAATGCCAATTTTTATAATTTTTTCACCTTTTAGGCCATATTTTCTAAAATATTGATTCAAATCGACTTCGGTAAAGTGATTTATATATATTCAGATGCCAGAAATGTACTTTTACAAATAAAGTTGCAATTGAACCTATTTTGAAAGAGTTATGGGTTATTAAAGTTTCCAAAGAATTTAGCTTTTTAAAAATGCCAATTTTTATAATTTTTTCACCTTTTAGGCCATATTTTCTAAAATATTGATTCAAATCGACTTCGGTAAAGTGATTTATATATATTCAGATGCCAGAAATGTACTTTTACAAATAAAGTTGCAATTGAACCTATTTTGAAAGAGTTATGGGTTATTAAAGTTTCCAAAGAATTTAGCTTTTTTAAAAATGCCAATTTTTATAATTTTTTCACCTTTTAGGCCTTATTTTCTAAAATATTGATTCAAATCGACTTCGGTAAAGTGATTTATATATATTGAGATGCCAGAAATGTACTTTTACAAATAAAGTTGCAATTGAACCTATTTTGAAAGAGTTATGGGTTATTAAAGTTTCCAAAGAATTTTGCTTTTTTAAAAATGCCAATTTTTATAATTTTTTCACCTTTTAGGCCATATTTTCTAAAATATTGATTCAAATCGACTTCGGTAAAGTGATTTATATATATTGAGATGCCAGAAATTTACTTTTCAAATAAAGTTGCAATTGAACCTTTTTTGAAAGAGTTATGGGTTATTAAAGTTTCCAAAGAATTTTTTTTACTTTTTAAAAATGCCAATTTTTATAATTTTTTCACCTTTTAGGCCATATTTTCTAAAATATTGATTCAAATCGACTTCGGTAAAGTGATTTATATATATTCAGATGCCAGAAATGTACTTTTACAAATAAAGTTGCAATTGAACCTATTTTGAAAGAGTTATGGGTTATTAAAGTTTCCAAAGAATTTAGCTTTTTAAAAATGCCAATTTTTATAATTTTTCACCTTTTAGGCCATATTTTCTAAAATATTGATTCAAATCGACTTCGGTAAAGTGATTTATATATATTGAGATGCCAGAAATGTACTTTTACAAATTAAGTTGCAATTGAACCTTTTTTGAAAGAGTTATGGGTTATTAAAGTTTCCAAAGAATTTTGCTTTTTTAAAAATGCCAATTTTTTTAATTTTTTCACCTTTTAGGCCATATTTTCTAAAATATTGATTCAAATCGACTTCGGTAAAGTGATTTATATATATTCAGATGCCAGAAATTTACTTTTTAAATTAAATTGCAATTGAACCTATTTTGAAAGAGTTATGGGTTATTAAAGTTTCCAAAGAATTTAGCTTTTTAAAAATGCCAATTTTTATAATTTTTTCACCTTTTAGGCCATATTTTCTAAAATATTGATTCAAATCGACTTCGGTAAAGTGATTTATATATATTCAGATGCCAGAAATTTACTTTTTCAATTAAATTGCAATTGAACATATTTTGAAAGAGTTATGGGTTATTAAAGTTTCCAAAGAATTTAGCTTTTTAAAAATGCCAATATTTATAATTTTTTCACCTTTTAGGCCATATTTTCTAAAATATTGATTCAAATCGACTTCGGTAAAGTGATTTATATATATTCAGATGCCAGAAATGTACTTTTACAAATAAAGTTGTAATTCAACCTCTTTTAAAAGAGTTATGGGTTATTAAAGTTTCCAAAGAATTTAGCTTTTTTAAAAATGCCAATTTTTATAATTTTTTCACCTTTTAGGCCTTATTTTCTAAAATATTGATTCAAATCGACTTCGGTAAAGTGATTTATATATATTGAGATGCCAGAAATGTACTTTTACAAATAAAGTTGCAATTGAACCTTTTTTGAAAGAGTTATGGGTTATTAAAGTTTCCAAAGAATTTTGCTTTTTTAAAAATGCCAATTTTTATAATTTTTTCACCTTTTAGGCCATATTTTCTAAAATATTGATTCAAATCGACTTCGGTAAAGTGATTTATATATATTCAGATGCCAGAAATTTACTTTTCAAATTAAATTGCAATTGAACCTTTTTTGAAAGAGTTATGGGTTATTAAAGTTTCCAAAGAATTTAGCTTTTTTAAAAATGCCAATTTTTATAATTTTTTCACCTTTTAGGCCATATTTTCTAAAATATTGATTCAAATCGACTTCGGTAAAGTGATTTATATATATTCAGATGCCAGAAATGTACTTTTACAAATAAAGTTGCAATTGAACCTATTTTAAAAGAGTTATGGGTTATTAAAGTTTCCAAAGAATTTAGCTTTTTTAAAAATGCCAATTTTTATAATTTTTTCACCTTTTAGGCCATATTTTCTAAAATATTGATTCAAATCGACTTCGGTAAAGTGATTTATATATATTGAGATGCCAGAAATGTACTTTTCAAATAAAGTTGCAGTTAAACCTATTTTGAAAGAGTTATGGGTTATTAAAGTTTCCAAAGAATTTTGCTTTTTTAAAAATGCCAATTTTTTTAATTTTTTCACCTTTTAGGCCATATTTTCTAAAATATTGATTCGAATCGACTTCGGTAAAGTGATTTATATATATTCAGATGCCAGAAATTTACTTTTCAAATTAAATTGCAATTGAACCTATTTTGAAAGAGTTATGGGTTATTAAAGTTTCCAAAGAATTTACCTTTTTAAAAATGCCAATATTTATAATTTTTTCACCTTTTAGGCCATATTTTCTAAAATATTGATTCAAATCGACTTCGGTAAAGTGATTTATATATATTCAGATGCCAGAAATGTACTTTTACAAATAAAACTGTAATTCAACCTCTTTTAAAAGAGTTATAGGTTATTAAAGTTTCCAAAGAATTTAGCTTTTTAAAAATGCCAATTTTTATAATTTTTTCACCTTTTAGGCCTTATTTTCTAAAATATTGATTCAAATCGACTTCGGTAAAGTGATTTATATATATTGAGATGCCAGAAATGTACTTTTACAAATAAAGTTGCAATTGAACCTTTTTTGAAAGAGTTATGGGTTATTAAAGTTTCCAAAGAATTTTGTTTTTTAAAAATGCCAATTTTTTTTTAACTTTTCACCTTTTTGGCCATATTTTCTAAAATATTGATTCAAATCGACTTCGGTAAAGTGATTTATATATATTCAGATGCCAGAAATTTACTTTTCAAATTAAATTGCAATTGAACCTATTTTGAAAGAGTTATGGGTTATTAAAGTTTCCAAAGAATTTAGCTTTTTAAAAATGCCAATTTTTATAATTTTTTCACCTTTTAGGCCATATTTTCTAAAATATTGATTCAAATCGACTTCGGTAAAGTGATTTATATATATTCAGATGCCAGAAATGTACTTTTACAAATAAAGTTGTAATTCAACCTCTTTTAAAAGAGTTATGGGTTATTAAAGTTTCCAAAGAATTTAGCTTTTTTAAAAATGCCAATTTTTATAATTTTTTCACCTTTTAGGCCTTATTTTCTAAAATATTGATTCAAATCGACTTCGGTAAAGTGATTTATATATATTGAGATGCCAGAAATGTACTTTTACAAATAAAGTTGCAGTTGAACCTTTTTTGAAAGAGTTATGGGTTATTAAAGTTTCCAAAGAATTTTGCTATTTTAAAAATGCCAATTTTTTTAATTTTTTCACCTTTTTGGCCATATTTTCTAAAATATTGATTCAAATCGACTTCGGTAAAGTGATTTATATATATTGAGATGCCAGAAATTTACTTTTCAAATTAAGTTGCAATTGAACCTTTTTTGAAAGAGTTATGGGTTATTAAAGTTTCCAAAGAATTTTGCTTTTTTAAAAATGCCAATTTTTTTAATTTTTTCACCTTTTAGGCCATATTTTCTAAAATATTGATTCAAATCGACTTCGGTAAAGTGATTTATATATATTAAGATGCCAGAAATGTACTTTTACAAATAAAGTTGCAATTGAACCTATTTTGAAAGAGTTATGGGTTATTAAAGTTTCCAAAGAATTTAGCTTTTTTTAAAATGCCAATTTTTATAATTTTTTCACCTTTTAGGCCATATTTTCTAAAATATTGATTCAAATCGACTTCGGTAAAGTGATTTATATATATTGAGATGCCAGAAATGTACTTTTCAAATAAAGTTGCAATTGAACCTTTTTTGAAAGAGTTATGGGTTATTAAAGTTTCCAAAGAATTTTGCTTTTTAAAAATGCCAATTTTTTAATTTTTTCACCTTTTAGGCCATATTTCCTAAAATATTGATTCAAATCGACTTCGGTAAAGTGATTTATATATATTCAGATGCCAGAAATTTACTTTTCAAATTAAATTGCAATTGAACCTATTTTGAAAGAGTTATGGGTTATTAAAGTTTCCAAAGAATTTAGCTTTTTTAAAAATGCCAATTTTTATAATTTTTTCACCTTTTAGGCCATATTTTCTAAAATATTGATTCAAATCGACTTCGGTAAAGTGATTTATATATATTCAGATGCCAGAAATGTACTTTTACAAATAAAACTGTAATTCAACCTCTTTTAAAAGAGTTATAGGTTATTAAAGTTTCCAAAGAATTTAGCTTTTTAAAAATGCCAATTTTTATAATTTTTTCACCTTTTAGGCCTTATTTTCTAAAATATTGATTCAAATCGACTTCGGTAAAGTGATTTATATATATTGAGATGCCAGAAATGTACTTTTACAAATAAAGTTGCAATTGAACCTTTTTTGAAAGAGTTATGGGTTATTAAAGTTTCCAAAGAATTTTGCCTTTTTAAAAATGCCAATTTTTTTAATATTTTTCACCTTTTTGGCCATATTTTCTAAAATATTGATTCAAATCGACTTCGGTAAAGTGATTTATATATATTCAGATGCCAGAAATTTACTTTTTAAATTAAATTGCAATTGAACCTATTTTGAAAGAGTTATGGGTTATTAAAGTTTCCAAAGAATTTAGCTTTTTAAAAATGCCAATTTTTATAATTTTTTCACCTTTTAGGCCATATTTTCTAAAATATTGATTCAAATCGACTTCGGTAAAGTGATTTATATATATTCAGATGCCAGAAATGTACTTTTACAAATAAAGTTGTAATTCAACCTCTTTTAAAAGAGTTATGGGTTATTAAAGTTTCCAAAGAATTTAGCTTTTTTAAAAATGCCAATTTTTATAATTTTTTCACCTTTTAGGCCTTATTTTCTAAAATATTGATTCAAATCGACTTCGGTAAAGTGATTTATATATATTGAGATGCCAGAAATGTACTTTTACAAATAAAGTTGCAATTGAACCTTTTTTGAAAGAGTTATGGGTTATTAAAGTTTCCAAAGAATTTAGCTTTATTAAAAATGCCAATTTTTTTCATTTTTCACCTTTTTGGACATATTTTCTAAAATATTGATTCAAATCGACTTCGGTAAAGTGATTTATATATATTGAGATGCAAGAAATTTACTTTTCAAATTAAGTTGCAGTTGAACCTATTTTGAAAGAGTTATGGGTTATTAAAGTTTCCAAAGAATTTTGCTTTTTTAAAAATGCCAATTTTTTTAATTTTTTCACCTCTTTGGCCATATTTTCTAAAATATTGATTCAAATCGACTTCGGTAAAGTGATTTATATATATTCAGATGCCAGAAATGTACTTTTACAAATAAAGTTGCAATTGAACCTATTTTGAAAGAGTTATGGGTTATTAAAGTTTCCAAAGAATTTAGCTTTTTTAAAAAGCCAATTTTTATAATTTTTTTCACCTTTTAGGCCATATTTTCTAAAATATTGATTCAAATCGACTTCGGTAAAGTGATTTATATATATTGAGATGCCAAGAAATTTACTTTTCAAATTAAGTTGCAGTTAAACCTTTTTTGAAAGAGTTATGGGTTATTAAAGTTTCCAAAGAATTTTGCTTTTTTAAAAATGCCAATTTTTTTAATTTTTTCACCTTTTAGGCCATATTTTCTAAAATATTGATTCGAATCGACTTCGGTAAAGTGATTTATATATATTCAGATGCCAGAAATTTACTTTTCAAATTAAATTGCAATTGAACCTATTTTGAAAGAGTTATGGGTTATTAAAGTTTCCAAAGAATTTAGCTTTTTAAAAATGCCAATTTTTATAATTTTTTCACCTTTTAGGCCATATTTTCTAAAATATTGATTCAAATCGACTTCGGTAAAGTGATTTATATATATTGAGATGCCAGAAATGTACTTTTAAAATAAATTAAATTGTAATTGAACCTATTTTGAAAGAGTTATGGGTTATTAAAGTTTCCAAAGAATTTAGCTTTTTAAAAATGCCAATTTTTATAATTTTTTCACCTTTTAGGCCATATTTTCTAAAATATTGATTCAAATCGACTTCGGTAAAGTGATTTATATATATTGAGATGCCAGAAATTTACTTTTCAAATTAAATTGCAATTGAACCTTTTTTGAAAGAGTTATGGGTTATTAAAGTTTCCAAAGAATTTTGCTTTTTAAAAATGCCAATTTTTATAATTTTTTCACCTTTTAGGCCATATTTTCTAAAATATTGATTCAAATCGACTTCGGTAAAGTGATTTATATATATTGAGATGCAAGAAATTTACTTTTCAAATTAAGTTGCAGTTGAACCTTTTTTGAAAGAGTTATGGGTTATTAAAGTTTCCAAAGAATTTTGCTTTTTTAAAATGCCAATTTTTTAATTTTTTCACCTCTTTGGCCATATTTTCTAAAATATTGATTCAAATCGACTTCGGTAAAGTGATTTATATATATTCAGATGCCAGAAATGTACTTTTACAAATAAAGTTGCAATTG